>JAUMHN010271305.1:0-19193 GCA_032360265.1 Heliamphora ciliata
CAAGTTTGTTAATCCAAACGCCCAAAGGCAAGACTAATCAATCCCACAGTTCAACCCCCATGCTCACATATACACATTGTCCACATATCTAACATGCTGACACGGTCATGTTATCAAAGCATGTAAACACATACAATCAAGCACACGTAATCAACCTCACACAGTGATGTAATCTCTTCCCACGGCTCATAGGTATTCGAACCCAAAGCTCTGATACTAATTTGTCATGTCCCAAACTCCGGGCCACGTGAAACACCCATAAGAAACCATACAAGATACCCAACCCGAGAATATACTCTCAATTTAAACCATACATGCGTTGTATATAAATGCCAAATGGAAATATTAAACGGCTCTAATGCCCATAAACATGTTATAAACATACATGTAACAAAACTAACAAAAAGGAAGATTACAACTCTTCCACCACTTCAGCACCTGCAGATCAACCAGCGTGACCGATACCTGAAGAAAAACAAATCCCACACCGTGAGCCAAAGCTCAGCAGATTCTAAACAACAGTAGTAGTATAAAGTAAACATACTCGATAAACGAAGTCAGTTTTCGACTCTCTTTCAAGTCAATAAAATAATTTGAAAACCGATTTAGATCACGAATCACCAGAGCCAGAAAACGATTTTCACATGCAAGGAAAAGCGAGGATAAAAACCATTTGTCGACTCATCAGAGCCCTGAAAATGATTCAAGTATTACAACTCCCACAGGCCGTTAATACAGTATTTCGACTCCCGTAGGCCGATAATACAGTTTTAAGAAAATTGGTCTATCCGTCCAAATATGCAATACATGCAATCCATGAACACGTGCCTCTTCAAGACCTCGTTTCAGCCTTTAGATATCGCACACACACACCCATGCCTCATCAGGATCTCGTTTCAATCCGTCAGATATCGCACACACACACACACCCGTGCCTCATCAGGATCTCATTTCAATCCGTCAGAAATCGTACACACCTGCTTTCTCCGCCTACCTCATACACCGGCTTTCGCAGCCTACCTCATACACCCACACACGCACACGTGCATAATCAACCAGGATTTACATCTACTGGATCATAGATCTATCTAAACCATTTCATACACATATGCAAACCTAAAACAGGATTTAGAGCATATAACCATGTATCAACACGACGTTCCACAAACCACGTCACATGCATATAAACTTCTAGGTTTTAAAGCATAAACCAGGTATCACATAACGATATCATTTCATGTAATTCACTTACATATTCCATACATAAATAAATAATTATAAATATGCACGTAACCATATAAAATCACATCCAGACACCACTCGTCAAAACTGACATCCACTCACGGGGACAACCTACACAACCACCACAGGCCCAAACACACCTAACACGGTCATCACAGACCCACAACCCTCACCTACGCCAACACAACCCAACATCAAACCACGAACCTAACCATGCATCACAAACTGCATCTACTATGCACATCACCCACAAGGGCAACACTCAAATGCACACCCGAGGCCACGACACGACCCCCGAAAGCATCACACAACCAACCAAACCCAAAAGAAATCTACAGGTATTTAAATTAAGTAATTCCCATAAATTAATCAATTGAATACCGTAGGACACCAATCGGAAACCAAGGAATCAATCCAAAACCACCAAAGCACAGCCCAAAGGTTCAGTAGATCGAACCCCTCGGTCTAGTCGACCGAACCCAAAAATAATGATCCAGTCGACTGAACCTATGAGTTTAGTTAACTGAACCCACCCAAAAACTGATTCCGAGCTACGGGTTCAACCTCCAAAACCTTGAATCGAAGTCTCAAAACCTTCCGTACAACACCCTCGAACATACACACGCCCAAGCCTAACCTCAAAACCACAAAAAAACTCTCGAAACACGATTCCATCCACCGGAACCAATGAAAACCCGATCATTAACCCAAAATCCAACTTGATAAAAAATTTCAGATCTACCAAGATCTAACCGTTAAAAACACACACGCTTACCCACAGCACCCTTATGTAGCAGTAGGGGTTAGAATCCTACCTTGGTGAGTTCAAAACTCGACACCTCGAACCACATGAAAAATCAAGCTTCACCAGAATCAAAATCTGATCGGATGGTTGCATAGCCCATGATGCCAAAACCACAGATCCGCTGCTGGATCGCTGAAAATTGAGCCCCGGGCCCTTGAGAACTTAGAGAGAAGACAAAGAGAAATGAAAAACTTACTGAAGAAGTTTTGAAAAATATCTTTATGAAAATATCTAACTTTAGATATTTATAGGTCTCCAAAATATCTTTTTTTAAAATTTTTCGAGAATTGCGCCACAACGGTCCACGGCCCCGAGAACCTACACTGCATGCATATCTAAGCCCGATCATGCATCAAAAGCAGTAAAAATATGCTGCAACAGAAACACATAACGTGCGTCCGAAAACACCGAAAAAAGAAAACCAGTCAGGGTCTCACATAAGTTTTGACCGGGCCAAACCCTGCAGGTGGATTTAATTATTTGGCGGTTAAATAAGTTAAAGCGGAAGGGCTTAAGGAATATCAAGATACCGATTAAATTAAATTGTCAGTAATTAAATTTAATTGGCGAGTATCAAAAATCTTAACGTGGGGAGAAATGGTAAAATTTAATAACATGAGCTCAATGCTATATGGTCTTGAGATTATGGGTCAGAGTGCAATTATAGTTCTTTAGTGGTGTGAACTTTAATTCAGTGTTTTATGAAAATTACAGAAACCGCTGCTAATTTTTCATAATTACAGATACCGCTATGAGGTTTGCTTAATTGTAGAAACCGCTAATACGTGTCTATGTTCCACTGGAAGTCTTACTCATAATTATTCCTCAGGTCCCTACTGTAGCCCTATATACATGCGGATAGGCTGAACTAGTTTCATAACTTATCTTCTAAGATTAAAGCTGTCTTGGTTCTATCAGTACGAGTTCTTGGAGTATTATAGCCCATACTATATCCAGGAATCGCATAAAAGAATATAGTAGACGATTTAACAGGAGCTTCAACTCGAATTAAAATCGTAGTTGAAGATTCAACCTGTAAAAAGGTATTATTCTAAATTAACATCGGATGCACAGGTTTTATTTTGATCGTTCGTCATCAAAAGTTTTTATCAAGAGCCTATTTTGGCGTTTGCCCATCTAGTTAATTTTTTTCAGATAATCGTTTGCAAAAACAAATATCTTAGCAGTTTTGCCTCCAACACACATAACCCAACCCACAATAACAGGTGCAAAAGGGACTCTGATAAACCAAGTTGCAAGTGTAGTAATGCTCATGGTGTGCAACATGCTTCTCGTGTACAATTGTAGCATAGCATCTAAACATGGTATAACACAAGGTACAATTCACTAAAGTATAGAGTATAAGTATATGAAGTACAAGCTACAATTCAGGTGACATAGATTTAACCTATCGGTATGGATTTTATTCATCAAATTGTCATTTTCATACACCAATCATTTACATAATTCATTTAAAGTCCATATCATTAAGTCCCACAACGCGACATGCCACTTATAAACTTAGCCAAATTTAGGTAAACATTCAAGCATCAAATTTAAAATCAAAACGGTGTTTTGGGGCACCTAGAAATGGAGTTAAGTTTTGATTTGTGGACACCAATTAGATAAAAATATTTTTCACAACTTTTATATTTAACACTAAGATTTGATTCTAGGTCAAATGAGTCATTTACACCAATTAAGAGAAAATCATTTAGCACTTTACAAAGAAAAGTACAAAATTTAGGTCTATGTTGGCCTCGATTTTAGGGTATCAACTCAAAGACTATGGGTTTAATTTTTGAATATGTTCTAGGTTAAGGTGTCCCTTACAAGTTTTATGTTTTGTGCCAAGGCTAGTTGTTTGGAACAAGTTCATGATTTTAGCCATTTTATAAAATGGGTTCAGTCAGCATTAAAAGGTTCAATAGAATTTGTTTTCAACAGAGAATGCACAAGACCTTTGGGAGACCATCCGAGGGTATCTAGGACTGCATTTTGATCAGTAAGTAGTTTAATATGCTAGCTACAATTTTCATGAAAATCACTTTTGGACTTGGCAACTAAAAACATAGGTTTTTGGTCTCACAAAAACATGCGACAAAGGGCTCCACTAGTCACTGATTTACAACAGTGACTTTGGGGAGGATTTTGACCTACCAAGACTTTACATTTTAGGCTCATTTGTGGTGGACAGTAATATAAATGTGTTATCTACAAATTTTATGTTTTGACCTAAACTCGGTTCTCACTCTAATCAAGGGTTTTTATGTTTGCAATACATAGTGGTCATAATCTGACACTCTTTGATAAAAATGGTGTATCTCGAGTTCTATCCAATGAAATCACTTCAAACTAATTTTTTTTATGAAAAGTAACTTTAAAATATGGATTTGGACATAAAAATCACACTGAAAATATTTTTCTACAATTAGTTATGGTAGTTCAAAGTTCGTAGCAAAAAGTTGAAGCACTCTGAAAATCAAGCCATTTAGGGTTTTGGTGTCTTAGCTTATGATATGTTTAGATTTAATATATTTTCTTTGCTATATATATATATATATATATATATATATATATAAGTTTCAGAACCTATATAAGCCATTAAACTCAAAAACAATCACATGCAAACATATCCAACAATAGATTTCACATGAACAACCCCTAGTCTACCCTTACAACGCCCTTTTGGGTGAGATTTTGTTTCTTATTTTTAGGGGTGTTTATAGACATGGATTGAGGGATATCTTGTAGGAGAATGACAGAGGGTTTTAAGGAGTTTACTTACTTGTTTTGAAATTCTAAAGGAAGAAGGATGGCTAGGGTTGGGCTTTTAAGACTCCTCTATGCCTCCTTGGACTTCTTCTTCTTGATTCTACTCCTTTCTTCTTCTTTCTTCTTTTCAAACACTTAGAAATTATTTGGTCTCTCCTCACTCTCTATGTTGCTGAAAACATGTAGGTGAATAAGTGATATTGGCTGTATTTTATAAACAAAAAGTGGGTGGGTTTCATAATTATTGTATAAGTCTTTTTTCTTAATTTTGTAAAATTTCATTGGGTGCATAGGGAGGTTAGGTCTATTTGAGATATACATTTTCAGACCATGGCAGTGGGGTTTCAGCTGGGGCTGTTGGGGGAAGCGCAAAATCTGATTTTGTATTAATGTAGGGTTTAAATTGTATTTTGGTACTATTTTGTGCAAGAAAACACCTAAAATATTAATTTTGTATATCTTTTTGCTGTCTTATCCTACTAAAATCTATTATAGTAGTGTGCTTATGATTAATTTAGTATTCACATGAATTATCATAATTTTTATAACAACTAATTAAATAGGTATAAGCTTTTTAGTCAATTTAAGCTAGTTTGACAAGAATTGACTTTTTAACTTATTTATTATGTAAAAGCTTTAAATAATGATTTGTTTGCTTTGTTAACCTATATTATTATGTTATTATGTATATTACTTGTATAAAAGTCTTGGATCATAATAATGCTTAATTTATACAACTTTTTCTCATTTTTTAGCTTAAAAAGGTAAAAAGTAACATTTTATGCACTAATCCCAATGTGGCCGGCCATGCAAGGGAATTTTTATCATTTATTTTTATTTTATCTTTTGTTATTTAATTGTATCTAAATATTTGATTTTGGATGTCCATGTGTCAAAATTTAGGCATTTAAAACTTGTTATTATACTAGGGGTAAAATAGTCATTTTACTCTAATTATGAGAATTTTTTATTTTTAACTTTATATTTTATGTTATTTACTTAATTTAGAATGTTAGGAGTTTTCTTTAAGTATTAGGGCTTTACCTTTGAGTATTTGGTCTTTTTAGGGTTTTTGGGTCGAATTTGGGTTTCGAGTTAGTTAGAGTTTTCATCTTTCTAGCGACGTAAGATCTTATCAACTAATCGTCGCTAATACTAGGATTTTAGGCTGGATCACTACACGAGTTGTTACAAATTGGGTTGTTACAACTAGAGTCTAGATCGGGTTGTTACATGGAAGGCTGTACTGAAGCATAGGTTGGTGCCTAAAGATTTTTATAAAATTCCCCAAAATTGTAAAGCGAATCATGGATCGCGATCTAATACGATCGAAACGATACTCCATGTAAGGATGCGATCTCTTGAATGTACAGTCGGCTGAGTGCATCGAGTGTGGCCGTGATCTCAATTGGCAAGATGTGTGCAGACTTTGTTAGTCGGTCCACCACGACCCAGATGGCATCGTGTCCACGTAAGGATCTTGGAAGTCCGGTGATGAAGTCCATCGTCATATGCTCCCACTTCCATTCTGGTATAGGCAAGGGTTGTAGTTTTCCTTCTGGGTTTTAATATTCTTCTTGGACTTCTTGGCAGATGAGACATCTTGCAACAAAATATGCGACATTTTTCTTCATCACGTTCTACCAATATTGACGCTTTAGATTTTGGTACATTTTGTTCGTTCCCTAATGTACGAAGAAATTAGATTGATGAAAGTCCTTGAAAATAGCTTTTCGTAGATCTTCAATATGCAATACAAAAATTCATTCTGAGAACCGTAGACTTCTGTCAGAATGAATGGCCAATTCGTCGGTTTCGGTGTATCACGCCTTGAGATAAATCATCTCCTGATCCGTGGCTTGTGCTTCTAAGATCTTGTTGAGTTGTATAGGTTTGGCTATAATGGCGAATAGACATGCTCCTTCTTTGCTCTTCATCAGCCTTAGATGAAATTTGTTTAAGGCATCCATCATTTTCCATTTCCTTATGGCTAGATTGGCAAGTAGAGCGTTAAACTTTCGACTGAGGTCATCTGCTACGACTTTAGCTTTCCCCAGATGATACAACAATGTCAACCGGTAGTCTTCTAGATATTCCATCCAATGCCTTTGTCGCATATTTAATTCCTTCTGGGTGAAAAGGTGCTTGTGGCTTTTATAATCGGAGAAGACTTTAAATTTCTCTCCATACAGGTAATGTCGTCACTGCTCTAAGGCAAAAATTACAGCTGCTAGCTCTAAGTCGTGCATAAGATAGTTCTTTTCGTGACTTTTCAGTTGTCTAGAATCATATGCTACGAATTTTTCTTTCTGCATTAACACGTATCCAACGCCTTCCTTTGAAGCGTTGTAATACACTATGTACCCTTCATCTCTTTCAGGGATGATTAAGATAGGGGTAGTCATTAGTCTTCTCTTAAGTTCTTGGAAAGAACCTTCGCATTCTTCCGTCTATACATACTTTACTCCCTTCTTGATCAAATGAGTCATAGGTTTTGCCTACTTAGAAAAATCTTGGATAAACCTTCTGTAATATCTTACTAAACCCAGAAAACTTCTAATCTTAAACAGTGACTTAGGTTGCTTCCACTCTAATACAACTTCAACCTTGGTTGGGTTTACTACAATTCCATTTTCAAAGATCACATGTCCTAAGAACTCCATTTTCAAAGACCACATGTCCTAAGCATTTAACTTCATTAAACCACAACTTACATTTACTAGCCTTTCCATACAACTGATTGTCACGCAAGGCTTGTAAAACTATTCTTAGATGCTGTACATGTTCTTCTTCGGATGCTGAGTAAATCAGGATGTCATCGATAAAGATCACTACGAACAGATTGAGGTATGGCGTGAAGATTTTGTTCATCAGGATCATGAATATCGTAGGTGCATTGGTCAGTCCAAATGACATTACTATGAATTCGTAATGACCATAACAAGTGCGAAAAGCTATCTTCTAAATATCTTTGTTCTTGACTCGCAATTGGTGATAACCCAATCGTAGATCAATCTTTGAGAAAAATCTCGAACCTTTCAGTTGGTCGAATAGGCCATCAATCTTTGGGAGTGGATAGAGGTTCTTGATTGTTACTTGGTTGAGTCAACAGTAGTCTATGCACATTCTTAATGATCTATCCTTCTTCCTTACAAACAGTGCTGGTGATCCCCACGGTGAAGTACAAGGTTGAATAAAACCTTTTTCTTGAAATTCTTTAAGTTGTGTCTTCAATTCCTTTAATTCAGTGGGTGCCATTCGATAGGGTAGCATATAGATCATAGCAGTTCCCAATTGTAGATCGATATTGAAATCTGCATCTCTTCATGGGGGTAAGCTTGGTAATTCGGCTGAGAATACATCGGCAAACTTACAAACTACGCTCACGAGTTTTGTCTCGGGCGAAATCTCATCGTTCAAACTCAAGGCTACTGACCAACCATCTTTAAATTTCAGTCGAGGTCTTGTAAAATCTTCTTGGGGAAGAACACAGGATATATCCCCCTTAAATGAGAAATGTGTCCCGTCCAAGGTATTAGCGGTGACTTTCTTAAGATAACAATCAATGATAGCTCGATGGCTAGATAGCCGGTCTATGCCGAGGATAATATCAATGTCGGGTATTTTCATCACTCTAAGGTCGCACGTTAGGCAGAAACCCGATATTTTAATGTCACAAGACTTGTAAACTTGTTCTACTCGAAAATTTCCTCCTAAGAGTAATGCTACACTCATCGCAGTTTTCAGGGGTTCATGTTCTAAATTTAACGAGGTAACACAGGCAGTTGATCTAAATTTAACGAGGTAACACAGGCAGTTGATATAAATGATTGTGAAGTGCGAGAATCAAATAGAACTTGTACCCATGAATTTGAAAGTATAGGGTACGTTGAATGGTTGAGGGGTCACATCCTTCCCCCTCTTGTAGTGCGAAGTCTCTTGGGGTTACAAGCATTCTAGTTGTACCGAAACCTTTTGCTTGGTCAGGCTTGAGCTAATATGAAGGTCCTGAGCCTTTAATCGAAGCTTGCAAACTGTTGCCTGTTCGTACATTGGGATTAATTGGTTGCCACTGAGGACAGTAGCGAATCATGTGTCCCTCTTGTCCACATTTGAAGCATTTCCCTGACTTGTCCATGCCTCTTGCAAAGTTTGGTTGGAATTTTGAGGAAGGTCATGAATAAGGCTTTTGTGTATTTCCTCCTATATTATTTCAGATCGGTCCTTTCTAACTTGTCCTCCTTTTTTGTTCTAATCCCAGATTCTCCTTGAGTCATTCAATTCCCTCTCAGCTACTAAGGCTGTCTTTACTATTTGATCGTAAGTGAGTAGCTGTAGAGCTGTCACCTTTCCTCTTAGTGCAGGCATGTAACGATCCGAGTTTTTGAGAATTTTTTTTAATAAATTAAATATTGTTTAATAAATATAATAATAAATAAGATACATAAATAAGAGTAATAAATAATTTAATAGTAGAATAATTTTTCTTTTAGAGGGTAATAATCTAGTTAGGAAAGAAATATATTTTAGAAGATAATAACGATTTTGTTTTTGGAAGGCAAAAGAATTAAGGGAATAATAAATAAAATAATTATATTTAAGAATATATAAAATCTTTATTCTCTCTCTCTCTCTCTCTCTCTCTCTCTCTCTCTATATATATATATATATATATACCATTAGGGTGGGATTAGATTAGAAATCATTGTGTGCCGCTGGGAACCATGGCTTAGGAAAAAAAAATATATATCATCTCAACAGGGCGCCGCAGTAAGGGATTCGAGGAGAAAAATCAGCATGCGTTCTCGCACGGATCAAGAGCCAAACGAAGTCGGATCATCGTGGGTTTCTAAATTAATACTTCTGGCATCGTGTTCTTGATAATCAACGGTTTTATTTTTTAACCGGTAAGATCTAAACCTGTGTTTATTTTTGTTGATCGTTACGAATAATATTTTATTATTCCGGCGTTCGATTTTCTTCTTGTTCTCCAACTGTTGTTCTTTTTTTTTTTTTTTAAGAAAAAGAGAGAAGTATAAGCCTCTAGATTTGTAGGATTAAGAAAGAGTTTAAACCTTTCGTCTCAAACTGAAGCCGTTATTGTCGTGCCGTCATAGAAAAGCTAAAAAGGTAACCGAAATCACTAGTTTCGCACCGCATTTGTATTTATATTTTTTTTATTTAAGTTCTAATTATTTACTGTATTTTAATATGTATGATGAATATTCTGATATTAAGGCTTTGCTTTTAATATACACAATTAATCGAAAACTAAAAAAAATAATAATAATAACCAAATCACTAGTTGTACGCCGTTCAATATTTAAATACTTTGATGAATTCTATGATCATTTAGTTGTTGGATTTTTTTTGAATATGTATAATAAATATTTTGAAATTAAGAGGGTTCATTGGAAAAAAAAATAATAAATAATTAATTAATTAATCAATTAATCAAACTTTAATCAAGTTTTCGTAGAAAAAGTTAAATTATATTTTTTTTAAAAAAGGTGTTTTAAATCTTTTAAGCAAAATTAAATCAACAATCAAGTTTTTTATTTTAAATTCTTTTCCAGAAAGATCATGTTGTTAATAAAAAAGGGGGGTTATGTAAATACGAAACTCGGATTCAAAATGACGCTTGACATATTTTGTTTGATTATAAGATTATTGTTTATCATTTCATATATGTTTAGATATCTTATGTTATCATTAATGATCGCATGTTAAGTTATCATTTTTTTATAGCATGATTCGTATTCGCATTATTGATTATCGATTTAGCATGATTTTAACTATTGGGAATGTGTTCATCGGAAGGGTTGCATAAATAAATTTCACATGCTAATAATCGTAATGGGATAATTATGAGAGGTTAGTGGTATGTCGCGGTTTGTTGTGGTGAAGGATATTATCAAGGTGCACTAGCCATAGGCTGGGTAGGTGTTTAAACTTTGATAATATACAGCGGAGTTTAGGTTTTGATAAGTTACCTAGCAGACACCTGCCGTAGGCTGGGCCAGTGTATTATTTAGGGTAACTTATCAGGCAAACACAGATGCGTTCTCGGTTGTAATTCTAGGATGATTATTTGACAGAAACAGACCATAGGCTGGGTCTTCTTATTATTCTAGGATATCATCTGGTTAGAACCGTAGAAACTTCTCATGTATTAGAATTGATGTTGATGATGATGAGGAGGATGTGTTTGGGTAGTGATCCAGGATAATCCTAGTTAGAGTTATTAGTAATTAATTAAATCACAATGTATTTTAATATATCTGTTATTTATTTGTTGCTACCTGTTGATGTGATTAGCTATCAATGCATACTTTACTTGTGATAAGTTTACTGAATTCTTCGAACTCATGGCTTCATTTTATGTTACCCTGGTGATTCAAACACCAGGTTATGAAGTGCAGGATGACATCGTAGAGGAGAACATAGAAGAACAGATAGAACCCTGGTTCATGTGAACCTAGCCACCAGAGTCTTTATTATCAGTATTTTTTTTGTTTTTAGTTATTTTTTTTAATTATTTTTTCGCTGCAAGAACAATGTGCAATAAAATTTTTGGCTTAATTTTTATTTTTTTGAGAAATATTAGAATAAGATTTTTCCTTTCTGTTGCCTAGTATTTTATTTGTCACTCTAGATGAATCCAAAATTTTTGGGTCGTCACAGGGCTCAAGTCTCCATTCAAACTTCCTTGCTCTAGAATTCTTGTTAGGAGTTATAGTCGGTGCATATTAGCTGAACTCATTAAATCGGTTGGCATAATGTGTTACTGTTAACTTCCCTTGTCTCAAATTCAAAAATTCTTGAACCATATCTTACTTGGAGGTGGTAGAAAAATATTTCTCAAGAAAGCGTTATTCGAAACATACCCAAGTGAGGGTCGTTATGTCCACTGTGGTCATGGTCATTTCCCACTAGTAATTTACCTCTTCTTCAAACTGATATGTTTCCAAAGCAACCTTATCTCCGTTGTTCTCAATGTTTACGATATTCATCATTTTGTTGATTTGTCTTACCATTCCCCGTAATAAGGACAGATCTACTAAAATATTATACTACAATCGTACCGATGGTATATCTAATTCCATCTAAGACTATGAACCAAAAACTTATATTTTATCAGAACTGATAATCTGATTTTCTGTGTGTAAGCCGAACTCTACACACCAGATTAAATACTATGTAGAATAAAAACTATATATGCATAACATTAAATAAATAGTGAAACGCATACATTTACTCATTAAGATTCTCATAAAATAGAAAAGCTAATTTTATTAATAAATAAAATTAAATACCAAAAACTCAAAATTAGTTTTTAGTATACAACTCTGATAATCTCACACTTATACTCAAAATTATACTGCCATACATTTGACTTCATGCCCTCTACATGACTGTCAAAAGTCTTAGCTAGTAAGTTCTTTGTAAAATGATTTGCAAGTTTGTCTGGTGATGCAATTTGTTTACTAGCAATGATGCGTGCTGATTCTAAACCATATGCGCCATCATCCACATGTTGCTCTGGTTGTGACATGAGCATGTCAATGATAGCATTCTAATCTGGTTTAGGATCCACACGTGTCCCGATAATTCTCCCACTACGATGACACAATAGGATATTGATGACATTTTCTCGCGGTGTTTCTCATGTACTACTGGTATTTTCTCTCAGCTCCTCCAGAACATTTTTACTTTTGGGCTTCTAGTCCATTACATAATCCACTTCTAAGAATCAGGCATTAGTACTGTCAATAACTTTCTGATCCTTAGAATTATTAAATAAACCACATTTGGTTCCATTAGGATACCCAACAAAGAAATAGACTTTTTTCCTTAGTTCTAACATATCTATGTTTCCTTTTAGCATGTGTGTTGGGTAACCCCAAATCTGAATATGTCTTAGACAGGGCTTGCACTCGGTCCACAATTTGTGGGAGTAGAAGGTACTCACTTTGAAGGTACTAAGCTTAAAATATAAGCCGTTGTCTCTAATGTAAATTCCTAAAACGAATCGGGTAATTTTGAATAACTCATTATAGATCTTACCATCTCTTTAATAGTTCTATTCTTTCTTTCTGCTATACCATTCTGCTGTGAAGTGGCTGGTGTAGTCAACTGGGATATAAGTTTTTCCACGGACAAATAGTTCCTAAGCTTTCTAATTAAAGAGGTATTTACCACCACAGTCAAACCGTAATGTTTTCATACATTTACCTAGGCACTTCTCCTTTTACACATTAAATTCTTTAAACTTCTCAAAGTATTAAGACTTATAGTGCATCAAATAAATGTATCCACACCTTAAGTAATCGTCAATAGAAGTGACAAAATACGCAAAACATTCTCTAGTCCGGATTGTCAAAGGTCCACATATATCAGGGTGAACCAGTTCCAACGGTTCTTTAACTCTATAACCTTTAGCCGAAAATGGCTACCTGGCTGTTTTTTCTCTAAATAGGATTCATATACTAGAAGTGCCTCGACTTCCAATGAACTCAATGGTCATCTTCAACTAATCTATTTATCCTTTATAGATTTATATAACCTAGGCATAAGTGTCAAAGGTATATTTGGTTCATTTTATAAGGTAATATATTTGGTTCATTTTAGAAGGATCCATTCTCTTAAAAGATAATTTAGATGTATTATTCAATTCATTTAGTTACAGTGTAGGAGAGATAGAAAATATAAATATAAATCATTCACCAATGTACTAGAACAAATAAAATATTTATTATCCTTAATAACTACAGAGTTATTAAAATAAACAAAATAATTATTCTTAACTAATCTAGAAAATGAAATTAAATTCCTTCTTATGGAAGGTACATAAAGGTAATCTTTTAAGATTAAAAACCATCTCTACTAAAATTGAGAGTCGCATCTCCCACTACAATGCGGCCACCCTTGTATTATTGTTCATGTGTAGGTATATCTCCCCATCACTGAGTGATTTGGTTTTTTAGAACTCTTGCAAAGAATTATAGACATGATTAGTGACTTTTGTACGAACACATTGGGTACAGGTACATAACACTACTAAACATGTTTCAACAACAAGTGAATAGAAATTACCTTGGTTGTTCTGCTTGTCAAGATAGACTGGACATTACTTCTCCTAGTGCCCATTCTGATTCTAGTGAAAACACTTGTCATTTAACTTTTTTGCACCAATTTTAGGCCCACTAACTACTTTTGAACATGTACCTCCCTGTTTTTGAATTTTTTTCTTCTTCTTGTCTTTTGGCTTAGAAGAAGAACCTTTCTACTAGTGAAAAACTGAGTTTGTTCATGTTATAGTTCAAGCAGAACTGCTTAAAGCTATTAGGCAGTGACTAGGGTATGATATCAACTTGGGTTTCTTCATCAATCTCAACTCCAAGGATCTCCAGTTCATTTAGAAGACTAATCATCTTCAAAATATGATCCCTAACTAGGGTGCTTTCAGCCATGCTTGTGTTCATCAGGGATTTCATAGCCATCGACCTAGCTGCGCGATTTTGATTTTCAAACATTTTTTTAAGGTTTATAATCATGTCATAGGCACTAGGCATAGACTAATACTGATGCTGTAATACATTCAACATAGAAGCCAAAATGTAACAACGAGCCATCAGATCAGCCTTTTGCCACTTCTGATAAAGCTGGGTTTCCTTATCGGTTGCCCCCTCATCAGGCATTGGTGAACATATTCCTGTGAGCACAAATTTATAGTCCTTCGTAGTCAAAATGATATCCAAGTTTATTTTTTAGTCAATATAATTAGGACCTGCAAGTTTGTTTCCTTTGAGTATAGCCGTGATTGAGAAGATTAAAAGCCATTTTATCCTCAGAATTATATAATTAAAAGCCATTAATTATGATGAGCAAAAACATTAAATTCATTTTAAAATTTGGTTCCCTCTACCATTTTTAAAAGAACTTATCAGCAGCTAGATACACTATGAATAGCATGCCTCGATGGGAAGGTCCTCTACTTCGGTCAACAGACCGTGTCAAGTAAAATTAAATAACTGGCCTAACTTTGGTCTTATAAATAATAGCAGTGACACAGATGAAGATGATACTATTATTTATAGATAAGTGTATAGCATCACTTAATTTCAAATCAATCGATTCGTAATAAAATATTTCAGATGAAGAAGTGATTCACACTAACAATTATCCAAAAATTATTTCTAAAGAAGGTTTATACCAGTGATACCGCAATTAATTATATTTAATAGAGAGGAAGACACTTAAAGCTAACACGCAAAGTTAACTACATCACATACAAACTAGTGATGAAAACCATAAAATTTATCTATAAATAAATTCTCCCACCCACTTAGTTTTTAAAATATTTTTTACGGTTATAAAAAACTGTTTAATTTTAGTAAATTTATAATTTTTGAAAATCACATGTTACAAAATATTTCAGTTTTAACCATCTTTACATGTTTATATGTGCAACAAATAAAATTTTTTAAATTCTCATTATTTTATGAAAAATATTAATTTTAAATAAAAACTTAAGAATTTAATTTTATTTTATTGCTACACATATTTAAAACAATTTTTAAAAAAAATTATTTAAATTAAAATTTTTAATAAATTTAAAATTCAAAATTAACCGGCACATTTTTCAAGGTACTAGATTTTTAATCTATCTTAAATGTGTTTTTAAGCAACAAAATAAAATTCTAATTTTTAAAAAAAAAACTAATTAATTTAAGAATATTTTATTTTATTTTTTCCATTACAAAAATAATTAATTTCGAACAATGAAATAATTAAACTGAACAAGAAGCAATATTCAAACAAAAAGGCCATACACGCATTTAAATATAAAAAAAGTAAATGAAAAATATCTCGATTTTTATAGTCAAGCTATAACTCTTTGTGTCAATGAGTCATGTTTATCCATGATTCCTTGCAATCCGGTTAAATATATAACACTACAATAACAATCCTATAGCTATTAGAACTCTTTGTGTCAATGAGTCATGTTTATCAACGTGATTACTGACTAGTAATCTTTTCTTCAATCAAGCCTTCTGCGATATTCTAAAACGCCGAGAACACGATTAAAATGTGAATTTTGTTCATCATGTTCTTCAAACCCTAATTGGCTACACTTAGGTTTTCACGAAAGACGTGAAAATCCTAATTTTTAGACTGAATGAATCAATTGTGGTGGCCAAGGTTGATAACTGCATTTATATAGGCTACAACAAGGGCCCGTGGGGTAAATAAGATATAAGCTCCTAATGTAATTATGAAATCTTACTTCTGTTACGGATGGGATACTAAAAATCATATTTTTAGTATTTAATTTTATTTTAATCAAATTAATTTTTTATTTTATAAGAATCTTTATAAGTAGTATATGTGTATCATTTCTTTAATATTTTACATGAATGTCCGATATTCTGTATACTATTTAATCTGGTGTGTAGAGTATGCTTGCACACATAAGATTTTAAATTCTTGCAGAATATAAGTTTTATGTTCACAGTTTAGATAATAATGGACATACCATCAGTACGACTGTGGCACAGAGTTTTAGTAGGCATATCTTGGTTACGGAAAACAGGTAATAACGTCGTCTATTATTCCGACTCTCTGTGCTAGTACACTTTGTGTGTATTAAACAGGACATTTAGGATAATTAGTTTTATACTGACTATATAAATTAATTCATACCCCAAGATTATTATAAATAGTTCTTATTCTCTTAATCTTGAAATAATTATTAATTTGTATATATTTAATATTCGTTATTTTATTCATTAGAGGATGCAATCTTATATAAGTCTATATTTCTGGTGAGTTAGATAGCTGTATTATTTATATAGCGAATATTAATTATTGATGAAATCTACGTCCCGAAAAATCGGGATTGATGATACCCTATTAAGGATGCTTATAAGTTTTAACCAAATCAAACTCTGCAGGTGAATTTAATTATTCAGCGGTCAAATAATTTAAACAGAAGGGCTTAAGAAATATTAAGATGCCGGTTAAATTACATTGTCAGTAATTAAATTTAATTGGCGGGTATCGAGAATCTTAACGTGAGGAGAAATAGTAAGCATTTAATAACAGGAGCTCAATGCAAAATGGCCTTGAGATTATAGGTCAGAGTGCAATTATAGTTCTTTAGTGGTGTGAACTGTAATTTAGTATTTTATAAAAACTACAGAAATCGTTGGTAGTTTTTCATAATTACAGATACCGCTATGAGATTTGCTTAATTGCGTAAATCGCTGATACGTATTTGTATTCCACTAGAAATCTTACTCATAATTACTCCCCAAGTCCCTGCTATAACCCTATAAATATGCAGGTAGACTAAACCAGTTTCATAACTTGTCTTCTAAGACTAAAACTATCCAGATTCTGCCAATACGAGTTCTCGATAGTTCGTAACCCACACTACGTTCGCGAATCGCATAAGGGAATACAGTAGAAGATCTAACAAGAGTTTCAACTTGGATTCAAATCATAGTTGAAGATTCGACCGGTAAAAAGGTATTATTCTAAATTAATTTCGGATGCACGGATTTTATTTTGATCGTTCATCATTAAAAATTTTATCTGGAGCCCGTTTTGGCGTTTTTTCGTTCAGTTATTTTTTTTAGATAATCATTTGTAAAAATAAAGATCATGGCAGTCTTGTCTCCAACAACTTCAATCCAGAAGTAAGTTCAAAAAATATAAATTATAATTCCTTTAACTAAAGAATTATAATTGCACTCCCAACCTTATTCTCAAAATTGAATTATTCAAACTCTTGTTATTAAATACTTATTTATTCTCTTCCATATTAAGATTATAGATACTTGCTAATTAAATTAAATTACTGACATTTCTATGTAATCGACTTCTTCGACAAGTTCTTAGGACCTTTCGCTTAATTTATTCAACATGCCAAATTATAATATCTACCTGCAGACTTAGACATGATTAAAACTTATAAGTTTTCTCAATGAGGTATCATCAATCCCAATCACGGAACGTGAATTCCGTCAATAATTAATATCCATTATAAAAGTAAGGCCGTTATTCAACTCACCGGGATCATTGACCCATAAAAGATCGCATCCTATAATGAATCAAAATAATGAACATTAAATATACGTGTATAATAATTATTTTAGAATTAAGAGTATAAACACTTATAATAATTATATGGTGTGATTTAATTTATATAGTTAGTACAAAATTAAGTACCCCAATGCAGTTCGGTTCGATACACACAAAGTGCACTAGCGCAATGAGTCAGAAAAATTATTGAAACAATTACTATTTTTCGTAATCAAGACAGATCTACTAAAACATTGTGCTACAGTCGTACTGATAGTGTGTTTAATTCCATCTAAGACTATGAATTAAAACTTATATTCTACAAAATTTGATAATCTGGTCTTTTGTGTGTAAGCCAAACTCTGTACACCAGATTAAATATCAAGTAGATTAAAATATTAGAGGTAAACTCCCAAGATCATTGATTTGAATATGATTTTTCGATAAAAAATTACTAGACGGGCAATGTAGTGACCCGGTACATTTTTATTTTTGGTTATATATTGTGACGTAATTAAATTATCGAAAGCAGTTTCGAATCATAATTTAGTACGTTTATTTTATTTGGGTTAAGTAAATTGAAATAAATAAATTACCGGAAGAATTAATTACAATTTAAATCAAGTAGAGTCATTTAAATTAAAATTGGGTCTAAGGATTAATTAATGGTTGGAAATACTAGTACTATAAATTATTGGAGCAAACAGAGGAGAGATCGAGAGATCGAGAGACTTCGAGAGAGAGAGAGAGAGAGACTTTGAGAGAGAGAGATCGACGCATATAAGAGAGGCCGAAGGTCCCCTTCCCGACGCCTTCTCTGTTTGTCGATGGTGGAGAGGAGAGAACAGAGAAGCGCACGCGACGCGCAATCTGCGATCACCGCGCCTCCCTCGCCCACCACCGTGACTGTCGGCGTCGTCTTCCCCACTCTCCCATCGCCGGTGTTCGTTTCCTCCTCTCCCCTGACTTGGTGTTTTCCTTTCCCTTTTATTCTGTGAGCATGAGTTTAAGGATGAGCACCTCAATATCCATCACCTCTCAGCATCACCGTGCTCCCATGATGACTACCGATCACTCGCCGACCACCACTAGCTATCAGATCTGAGCTCCGGCGTACCTCACCAGATTTCAAACCCTCTGTCGGCCCTGAGTTGGGAACCGCGACAAACCTGTCTGGTTAGTGTTGTTCCTATCTTCTCTATTTTTTTGCTTTTGGTTGTTGATTTAATTGAATCTATGAGGCCCTAATTCATTCATTAAAAATTTGTGAGGTTAATATCGA
>JAUMHN010271411.1:0-19189 GCA_032360265.1 Heliamphora ciliata
AAGTTAACCGTCAGTGAACAAAATTTTATAACATCCATGTCCAAATTTAATTCCGTCTCCTCACTTGACCGAAAACATGAAAACACCAAATAAACACGTACCGGGTCCTTACATATATATATATATATATATATATATATATATATATATATTACGCTCAAGTGGCAAGACCTAGGAGAATGTGCAAAACTTGGTGAGCAAGTTTCACAAACTGAAGTTAGTATAAAGAAACTAAGGTTAGGTTCCTAAACCTACGGTTAACCAAGCTTCCCACCCTTTTTCTTCTTATTTGTTCGGCCATAGTGAGGAGAGGGGAGAGAGAGAGAGAGAGAGAGAGAAGAAGAAGAAGAAGAAGAAGAAGAAGAAGAAGAAGAAGAAAGAAAGAAAGAAAGAAAGAAGAAAGGAGAAAGAAGAAGAAGCTTAAAGATTGGAGCTTTAAAAGCTAAGTCCATAGTTTTCATCATCAAGAAGTAATCCTCAACAAGGTAAGAGAGATTCTAATACTTCTAATTTTACACAAATCAAACTTCTCTCCCACCATTCTGAAACACAAATCTAAGATCAAGAATCAAAACTCAGAAATAAAGGCGTCATGGTTAGATTTTTGGGATCGTTCGGTATGAATGTTGAAGTTGCGAGTTGGTGTGAGTTTTTCCATGGGTTCCATGACTTTTATAAGCTTTGGAACATTGATATATTGAAGTACAATACATGTATACAAAGAAGATGGGTCAAAAACTTACACACATGACACTAAGAGGCTAGAACCAAAATAGGCCTGTGTTTTGGGCATTTTGAGCTTTCTACCCTGATATTTGGAACATCATAACTCAATGTAGAAACATGATATAATCATTTCCCTTATGTCCAAACCTATGTTTTGGTGTTCTCTTTTATCCAAAATTGGTTTGAACGCATTTGAGTGAATAGAACTCGAGATATTACAATTCTATCAAAGTATGCCGATTTTATATCAGCCAACAATGCAAACCTAAAACCCCTAGTTTAAAATGAGATCCGAGCTTTAGACAAAACATAAAGGTGGTAGATAATATGTATATCTAGTTACCCACCACAAATGCGCCCAATCTATTGAGTTTTGATGGATCAAAAGCCCTCTGGAAATCTCTATTGTGGTTCTTCCTTTAAAAGATGCTTCTGTCACATATTATTGTATAGCCTAAAACCCCTATATTTAGTGACCTAATCCAAATGTGGTCTATATGAACATTGTAGCTAACATATTGAACTACGTTTTTTCTGAAAATCAGACCTAGATACCTTTGGAAGGTCCCTCAAAACTATTTCAAACTCTCTGTCCAAAATTGGCTTTGCTGAGTTTTGACGACTGACAAAACCTATTTTATAAAATGGCCTAAACCTCTAGCTTGTTCCAAATACCTAGCCATAGAACTAATTACGAAACTTAAAGAGGACATGTTAAACTAGAATATATCCAATAATATGCTCATTTGGACATGATTGGATGCCCCAAAACCGAGACCAACAAAAGCATATTTTTGGTAAAATTCTGAGAAAAGTGCTGAACCATTTTTTCTTAGAATGCTTTATTCACCCTTTTGTCATAGGATTTTGCTTTGGCGTTAAGCATAAAAGTTTTAGAGAATATTTTAATCTAAATTACCACCAAAATTCACAATCCAACTCCAAGTCTAAGTACCTCAAAATGCTACGGTACTTTAAAGTTTAATGACTGGAAGAGAGTAATAAAGGGTTAAGTTAAATTCTTAATCAAGTGAAGGATTGGACAAGTGTGTAGTACCCCTTAAACCTAAAAAGAAAGTAACCATGGTCCCAAAAATTAAGAAAACATTGAACGGTCCAAATCATTTTAGTACTTCACGTTCTAAGAGGGGTAGAACTCCATGTTGACGGTTAAGTCATGTTTGCTTGCTAGGCATGGAAATTTTGTTACCCGAGAAGCAAGCTTTGCTCGTTGTCAAAGGCTCAGTTCATATGCATATAAGATAAGGTGAGAGTGCTTAGCCATTATCTTGAACTTGAGTTTATGTAAATGATACTTGAAAATGTTTTGAAGCGCATGTTTTAAACTATGACCAGTTTGACAATCGCATGAACCTGTTATTTTCAAAAACCATGATGTTTTTAATTTAAGTGTGCTATCCACGATATTTTGAGTTTGCATGATGTTACTATAAATATATGGTTAATGTTCTGTGGTTGTTCCAAAGTATCAAGTTACAAGGATTTTTGACCCTATATATCCCGTTATGAGGGAGGTTATCCAACTATGGGTTTTTTATTTGTCCCTATAGAGGAGGTTTCCCATTAAGCGGGGGTTTTTGCCTTTAAGGCTTTTGGGTTGAGTCCTAGGTTTTAGCACATACCACTCGTGCATGGTAGAGAGTGGCCCTCATTCTATCACGTTATTATCCGTGCATTGCGAATTGATGTTACGGTACCGTCAGAACACCCAGTCGTGAGGTTGACGACTACTTGGACATTGTTGGAGTTTGGGTCTAGTTTTGAAAAAGTGGTCATGCATTTTAAATTATGGTTGTTGAGCAAGGAACATATTATGTTTGCAGTACTGAGAAGGTTCTATATAATCTGTGATATTTTCATGATCAAGAAAATTCATCAGTTTCTATGTTTTTGTGGAAAATGTAATGAACTATTTTTAAAAAGAGTTTTTAGTTATTCTTAACTAAGTAACTGTCTTTTCTGTACATGATAATACTAAGTGCACTCTCTTGTAACCTCTGTGGTTGCAGATACTAGGAATTGCTAGCAGATAGTCTACCACAGGCGTCGTCGAGTAGTTTTGGATGTGGTGTTGGGAATCATTTTGGTTTAGTTTTCTTTTGTTTAGTTTTTAGTTTTGGCAGAGCTTCAAGTGTAAGACCTAAAGGTTTTTGATATTTTAGAAGTAATGTATACCCATGGGATGGCGAATCCCAAGTGACTCATGTATACCCCTTTTTACATTAAGGTGTTGTGGTTGCTTAGAAGTTTTTGCATGGATTCTTAATATCTTTATCGCTTGTCTTTCTCTTTAGCCGCCGGTCTGTGGCGGGATCACATCCCTTTGTACAAGTTTAGTGCCTTGCGGGAGCGGTGTGTTACAATGCGAGTGGGTATCATTTCTTCCTTATCATTCTGCACAACAGTGAGCCTGGACTTCTTAAGGACAACTTGGGTTGGGCTCACCCACTTGCTATTAGAGATGGGGTAAATGGTACCTACATCGAGTAATTTCACAACCTCCTTTAAGACAACATCTTTTATGTTTGGGTTGAGTCTTTATTGCATTAAACGGGTCAATTTTGTATTATCTTCGCAGTGGATGCGATGCTTGCAAATGGAATGGTCAATCCCTTTTAAGTCGGTGATTGACAACCTTATAGCTCCTCTATGAGTTTTTGAAACCTCTATGAGTTGACTCTCCTGGTTGGCAGTCAAATTAAAGGCGATGAAGTCAGGTAAGGTACTATTAGGCCCTAGAAATACATACTTGAGCAAAGTCGGGAGTGGCTTTAGCTTAAGGTCTTGTGGTGAGTCTAGAAAGGGCATAGAAAGGATGGAGGATAGAGGTGATAAGGGGTCAAATCGAGACCTCCATAGTGGAGTGTCAAGATAGCTAGCAGACTCGAGTAGAGAATTGACCTCACTAATGGATTTCTCGACATCAAAGATGTCGGCTTCAAAGTGTACCAAACACTTCTCTAAATGGTCGTCACAAAATATGAATGGTAGTGCGGATTCGGTGGCCTCTTCGATTATGTTGACTGCGAAATAATTAGAGTGCTGCGGGGGCTACTGAGAAGTATGGAACATGTTCAAGCGTACTTTTATATTCTCAAAAGGGACATCTATCACCTTGTTCGGTAATTAATGCATGCGTTAGCCGTGGCCAAGAAAGGTTTGTTGAGGATGACAGTTGTCTGTCGTCTAAGCAATGGGTAGGGCTTAGTATCGAGGACGACGAAGTCAATAGGGAAATGGAACCTATCAACTTTGACAAGTACATCCTCAAGGATTTTATAAGGTACTTTAACAGACCAGTCGGCTAGCTGAGGTGTGATCAGTGTCGGTTTGAGCTCGCCTTACCCAAATTACTCATATACCGAGTAGTGAAGGAGATTGACACTAACTCCTAGGTCAAGAAGGGGTATGGTCGATCGAGTGATCGTCGATGACACATGATATGGTAGGAGTCCCTGGGTCTTTGAGTTTGGGGATGGTGCCGTGTCCTATGACAACACTAATCTGCTAGGTGAGGAGGAATTTCTTCGGAATGTTTATCCTAGACTTATGCTTTTGGGTACAAAGGTCCTTTAGGAATTTAGCATGTGAACAGACTTGCTTTATGGCAATAAGGAGTGGTAGGTTGATTTTAACTTGCTTAAAGAGATCAAGAATGTCTTCGATGGCAGTTCCCCTTTTTTCAAAGGTTGGCGGCCTATTGAGGCACGTAGGAAAAGGAGCTTGAAGCCCTGATGAAGGAGGGACATGAGCCATCAATGGCTTGTGGGAGGCTGCAGGAGGAGGTGGAGATGTGTTAGCTCGTGTGTGAGATGAGGAAGAATGGTCGATTTTGGAGCCATCAAACGATTCTGGGTCATGAAGGACTATGGGTGGTGAAGGCTTCTCGGGACAAGTCTCAAGCTCTCGTCCATTCCTCAAGGTAATGACTACCTATGTCTGCTCGTGGAAACCACTCCTGGGAGCTGGCTGACTTTTTACGGCATACTGATCCTTAAGATTAGCTATTGGCTGACTATGGAGTTTGCCGTCTTCATGGTTACTCATGATGGCAGCTAGTTGGCCTACTTGTGTCTCTTGCTTAGCAATAGACTGAGAATGAGAACTCAAAAGTTGGGTCCTCATATCCAATTCTTACATGGCTTTTAGAATCTTTTCCTCTAATACAGTGCTCCGAGGAGGTGGCGAAGGTGCAGTTTTATGGACAGGAGGTGGGTAGGCTGGCTAATTGTACCCTAGGGAAAGGCTGGTCTTTGTGGTGGTGCTGGCATGTTACCCTGATTACGTTATCACCAAGAGAAGCTTAAATGGTTCCTCTAACTAGGGTTATAGGTGTTAAAAAAAGGATCATTACCCGGATGGGGGAAACTTTGGGCTACATTTACATGCTCTCCCTCAAACTCAAGGTATTATGCAGTAGATGGGCAATCAGAAACAAAGTGGGCCAAGCTGGCACACAATACACGAAGGCCTGAAAAGACGGGAGGTGGTGCAGCAGGTGCTGCAGCTGGACTATTCGACATGAGCTGACTCAGAGTTTGTGTTAAGGTGGCTCCTTGGTCGAGAGACTATGAAACTTCGTATATGCCTCAGGATTTTGAGGAGGAGGAGGCTATGAACCAATCAGTACAAAAAGCGGAGGCTTGGTGTTAAGAGTTCTCACCAGACTCTCAAAAAGAGTCTAGGCCTCATTCTCGTCTTTTAGCACGAAGGTTCCACCACAAGAGGCATCGACAAACTAACTATGTTGAGGGGTCAACCCATCATAAAAGCACTGGACTAGCTTCCATTTTGGCACCTGATGATGAGGACATGCTCTAATAAGATCTTTAAGGCGTTCCCCCAAGTTTTTTAGAAGGTCGTCGAGTTGAGTGAAACTCGTGATAACGCGTCTGATTTGGTTGGTTTTGCATATGGGAAAATATTATTTTAGGAACTCTTGTTATAGTTTAGCGTAAGTGGTGATGGTGTTCAGTTCTAAATAATTTAGCCAATGTTTGGCTTTATCCTTGAGGGAGAACAAAAATAGTTTCATTTTAAGGGCCTCATTAGAAAAGTTACTAATTTTGACCATTGAACAAACTTCTAGGAATTTGTCTATGTGCTTGTATGGGTCCTCATTACCAAATCCACAGAAAGATGGGAGCATTTCAATAATATTGGATTTGATTTCGTACTGCGTGGCTCCAACCGAAGGGGGTTGAAGACAAGAAGGTGACACATACTCTGAAGGAGTAAAATGCTCAATTAAAGATTTAACCTGAGGGTTGTCCAGCTATTGGTCTACCATAGTAGTGGGTACGGAGTGTGAATTGAGTGAAGCACATTGGGCCATCCAAAAAGTGCATTCGTTTTTAGGGTCGAAATGTGCTAGAAATGGATGGATGTGTTGGCGGCCGAGCATGCAATAATGATGAAAATACTAGGGATGGGCTGCAAGCCCCCTAAATCTAGTTTTCTTCGATTATAGGTAAAAATAGAAATGAAAAACTTACAGTGCGTGGACAGCGATGAACATTTTTGCTCATCTTTGTGTTTGTTTGTTCCAAAGTCCCATCTACGTCGGATTATTCTTTGAGAACCTGAAAAAGAAAGGATTGCAATTCAATACACTATTGTAGGAAACTAGAAAATCAAATCAAAAATATTTAATTAATAAACCGTAGTCGTAAGTTAAATATCCGGCGACGGCTCTAAAAATTGGTTCGTATCATATCGTACCAAAAATATTTATTTAAAAATCTTATTTTAAATACTAACCCGTAGGATAGTGGTTAACGTCCAAAATATCATCCATATGGATTTAATACGAATATAATTTATTTATTAGAATATTTGATTAATGATTTTCTTTAAGAAAAAGGAGTTCGATTTGGATTATAATTCTAATTAAACTAAAAAAACGAAGAAATCGAAATTTAGAATTCAAGTGGGAATGAAGTTCCTAATGGTTAGAATCTTCTCTAGCCAGTAGTTCTTAGTTTCATTCAAATACTAGTTTATCTTTATTTGATTCAATTCAATCCTATCACAACTACAATACCGATTCGGATTATCAAGAGGATAAGTTCGAATTCAAACATGGCATATTTTATCTAAGCTTTTGGCACGTATCGTCCGAAACACGACCCGTCCTAACAAAGTATAGAATATCTCACGTTTGAATATCGAGACGCAAATATAATAGTTTTATGATCTTGTTTTTACAATCACAAAAAATAAAATCAGAACTACATATTTAAATTGAAAACTTGCTGATCAAAAGTCAACGTCTCAAATCACACAATGAAATGAAACCAAAATAAAGAATGAACAACTGAGTTTGAACTACTTCTAAAAATAACGACTAGGGATTCATCATCCCTTAAGAATAGAAAAAACTTATATGCTCATGTTGCGGCTAGAAAGCATGAAAAGTTAAAGAAGAATACAGCCTCGAGCCTCCGTCTTAGACTTCTTGACACGTTCCGAGCCTTCCAGATCGGCCTCCTTGCATTCATCACCTGTTTGTCTTCAAAAATCAAAGATCTTTTATTAATGAACCCCGGCCATCTATGTCAAGGTTGTATACTAAAAAACGTAGATTTTATTTAGTTTTAGTATTTAATTTTACTTTAATAAAATTATTTTTTTATTTTATGAGAATTTTAATGCGCAATGAATGCAATATTATTTCTTTAATGTTATGCATGGTTGTCCTTTATTCTGTATAGTATTTAATCTAGTGTGTAGAATACGGATTACATACAGAAGACTAGATTATAAGTTATCGCAAAATATAAGTTATATATTCACAGTTTACATAAAATTACACAAACTATCGGTACGACTGTAGTACAGAGTTTTAATAGGCCTGTCTTGGTTACAGGGAACAGGTAATAGCGTCGTCTATTATTTCGACTCGCTGTGCTAAGACACTTTGTATGTATTGAACAAGACCACATTTGGGTAATTAATTTTATACTGACTATATAAATTAATTCACATCCCAAGGTTATTATGAGTGCTTGTACTCTTAATCACGAAATAATTATTATTTGCGTATATTTAATATTCGTTGTTTTGATTCATTAGAGGGTGCGATATTTTATGAGTCAATAGTCCCAGTGAGTTGGATAACGATATTAATTATATGGTGAATATTAATTATTAACGGAATCCACATCTCGATTGTTTGGGATTGACGATACCCCCTTAAGGATGCTTATAAGTTTTGACTAGGTCGAACCCTGCAGGTGAATTTAATTATCTAGCAATCAAATAAGTTAAGCAGGAGGGCTTAAGAAATTTTAAAGATGTCGATTAAATTAAATTGTCAGTAATTAAATTTAATTGGCAAGTATCGAAAATCTTAACGTGGGGAGATGAGTTAAACATTTAATAATAGGAGCTCAATACAAATTGGTCTTGAGATTATAGCTAAGAGTGTAGTTATAGTTCTTTAGTGGTATTAACTGTAATTTAGTGTTTTATGAAAATTGTAAAAATCGCTGCAAGATTTTCATAATTGCATAAACCACTGAGAGGTTTTCATACAATAAAAGGTCTGTTCGGAGCTTCAACTCGAAAAATCAAAGTTCGTAGTTGAAGAATCGACCGAAAGGTATTCATCTAAACTAACTATGGTAGCACGAGTTTTTATTTTGATCGTTCGACATCAAAAAAGTTTTTATCTAGAGCCTGTTTTGGTGATTGCCCTTCTAGATTTTATTTTTTGAAAAATCGTACACAAATCAATAATCATGGCAGTTTGCCCCCAACAATTGGTATCAGAGCAATTTTTTATTATGTTTACTGTTAATCGAGGGGCTTGGTAGCTTTAGAACTGTGCTAACTTTTTTTTGCAAGTGTTCTAATCCCAGTTTTATAATTATTATTTTATTCACATTTGATTGAATGGTTGAATGATGATTATTATTTAATTTTTAATCCCGAGGGTTGATCGTGATAGTTTTAGGCTTTTTAGATCGATTATAAGCCTTTAGGACATAGATTTTCGATGTAAAAGATTTTATTTCATTTTAAATATTATTTAGAATATTTAAGAACATATTTGAATATCTAAGCACACAAAGAATAAGCAATGACATAACCGGCGGCACAGGCAATGGTTTCGGGTGGTTCGATCCATGGATTGCAGTGGTTTTTCACGATTTTGCTATAATTTCTTTTGATAAGTTTGTACAGGTTTTATGCATTAAAAACAGCAGCAAAATAGGTTCCAAAACAGCTGGGAAAAACCAACAAAAATAGCCACCACTGGTAGCTTTGGCTACGGCGGTTCGGGGCCAGTTTCCATAGTTTTTCAGGATGATTTTGGGATTGGTTTTTGTAAAGTTTTTTGGGCATAATATAATAGTAAAACTAATTGGAAAAATAGTCCAAAACAATGAAAAAAATAGGCCATGGATAGCGGCGTTTCAGGCTGCAAACAGTGGCGGTTTTCGGCGGCGACGGCAGGCTGTTCAGGACTATTTTTCGAGGCTTTTTGAGACTGTTTTCGTGGTGTTCTTCTAGACTTTATGCTACTAGATATCAGTGCTAAAAATAAGAGGAAACGGGAGCTGAGACAAGCACAGAATAAGGCTCAAACGGTAGCGGCAACAGGCAGCGGCAGTGGGGGCTGTTTGGCCCTCATCGAAAGCTATTTTCGAGGCATTTTTCATTCTAATTTTTTGAAACTTTTTTTTATATTTCGTAAGGTATTTTTTAGAAAATACCGGGACAAAAATGGAGTTCAAAAGCGGCGGTAAAAGTCGCCAAAAGCGGCGGCATGGTGCAGCGCCTGGTGGCCAGTGGGGGTGGTTTGCTTCGAGGTCTCCTGGGGCTGTTTTTTCTGATATGTAATGATCTAGATAGTGTTGTATTTGTATAACACTGTATTTCGAAGAATCTTGATATGACTTGGATGCCGAAAGTCGATTTTGATAATAATTAAAAGATTACGAGTTTATCTTTGAATAGGACACTGAAACTCAATAAAGTTTCTGTTTAATCATAAAATCGGGATATATATATATATATATTGCATTTATATTTATTTAAATTGCGTGGATGATATATACCTGTTTTATATTTTCTGTTTAATTTTAATTAATTCAAAAAATTTGATTTTAATTAATATTTTGTAATAGAAAATAAAATTAAGTTTTTTTTAATTAAATAAATATTTTTTAGATATTTTATTTTTATAAAATAATACCTTTAAGATGATTTTTTTAAAATCAGATATCTTGAAAAAACCAAAAAATTAATTCCAGATTTTTGATTAATTAAAATAAAAAATGTTTAATTTTAATAAATTATTATTTTTTAAAAATGTGTAATGTAAAAATAAAATATTTGAATACTTTTATTCAATATCTTAGCTACAAAGCAAAAGAAAAAACTGTACATTAATCAATAATTTTATTTGTTAGACATTAAATTACGAAAATATAGTTTCTCGAACTTGAATCTTTTGGATCGTATGCACGGAAAGATATTTTGATTCTTTCGGATCATGTGCTTTTCGAAATTAATATATTTATTTTAGTTAAACAGATTTTTATAACCCTTAAGAATATTTTAAAAATCTAAGTGGAAAAAGAAAATTTATGCACAGATAAATCATGCGGTCTTCATTACCAGTTCGTAGGTGATGTAATTAATTTTGCATGTTGGCAGTAAGATCTTCCTCCCTATCTAACATAATTAATTGCAGTATAGCCGGTACGAACCTCCTTCAGGGATAATTCTAGATAATTATTAGTGTGGATCACTTCTGCGACAGATTTGGGATTAGGTGGTGGTTAATACTTAACTATAAATAATAGTATCATCTCCATCTGAATCACTGTTATTATTTACTAGACCAAAATTAGATCAGCTATTTAATTTTACTTGGCATGGTTTATTACCTAAATAGTAAAATTAATAGCAATTGACATGTCTAGACAAACGATGGATGTAGAGGTTCTCCCATCGAGGCATGCTATTCACATGATACCTGACTGCTGACGAGTTTATTTTCAAAATGGTAGAGGGAACCAATTTTAAAATAAATTCAAAGTTTTGGTCGTCATAATTAACAGTTATTTTAATTATGTGATTCTCGGAATTGAAAATGGCGTTCAATAGGATTAATTGTTTGATTGAAAATGGTGTTCAATAGGATCAAAAAGTTTTGGTTGATTAAAGAGCTTAAATTTTGCTTTATTTGTTTATTTTGTGGTGTTTTGGCACTACATTATCCAAGAAAGTATTTTTAAAATTAATTTGATGTATCTTTTTGTTCTTCTTACTTACAAAAATGAATTATTTTAGTATTATTATTATTATTATAGTTTAAATTTTTTTTGACAATTGTTAGTTATTTAAGTGTATGTAATTAAGCCACTTTAAGTTATTTTGATTAGATGTATCATTTTGGCTTTATTAGGTGTGCAAGAACTTTAATAATGATTTATCTATTTTTGTTGGCAAAAAATATTATATTATTATTAATATTATTTGTTTGAATAATTTTGGGACATAATGAGGCTTGAATTGTACATTTTTTTTTTAATTTGAGCTTTAAAAAGAAAAAATAGATTTTTTGGGCACTTTTCCAAGGCAAACCGGCCACTAATGGGCAATTTGGTATTTTTTGGTATTTTTTTGTCTCTTGCCACTTATTTTAATTTAAATCTATAATTTAGGTTGTCCATGTGTCAAATTTTAAATTTTTAAGACTTTTTGGTGTATTATGAACAAAATGGTCATGTTACCCTTTTCATGAGAATTTTTTATTTTTAATTTAATATTTTATGATAATTAATTAATTTTAGAATATTGGGAGTTTTCTCTCGGTGTTAGGGTTTTGCTTCTCGAGTGTTTGGTATTTAAGATTTTCGGAGCGAAGTAGGATTTCTAATCGAATAAAGGTTCTTATCCTTTTAGCGACTTAAGATCTCATGGGCTAACTGTTGCTTGTAGCAACTGGGCCCCTTTTTATTTTAAGGATTTAATTAAAACCTTGTTTTGAGACCTCCGGTGGATTTGAGAAAAGTGTTAATTTGGAGGGAGAATTTAAAATTTTAATCATGTAATGATGAATTGTGAGGGCCATGGAACGTATAGTGTATGAGAACATCGTTGTAGGGCATTTGGCTTATGCTTGCGTTCAGTTTTGGCAGCTTCTGTTCAGTTTTGCAATCTGTGTTAACCGCTCGAGTGGTGGGGAGCCTGCTCGAGTGGACAGGTGGCATAAAGGTTTCTGGAGTGGGACCGCTCAAGCGGTGGGGGTCTGCTTGAGCGGATTGTCGCAGATTTGGTGTTTTTAAAAGGGTTGCGTAGGGCTTTTTCATTCCATTCTTTTCATCTCTCTCTCTCTCTCTAGAGCACATGTGAGGCTAGGGTTTGGGTTGGAGGCTTGCTTGGATCCTCCTAGCGAATTTTCTTGGCTTCCTCTCGGTGGCTCAAACGTTGGAGGCCCGATCTTAGTGTTGGAGGTGCTTTCCTCAACGTGCGGTTGGAGATTCTCGTGGATAGAGCTCATTTGAAGCTTTCTCTTGTGGATCTAGCATCCCTAAGGTTGGATCTAAGACTTTCTTTGAATATCATTGTGATATGTGTTGTATTTTCAAATGTTTGAACATAAAAACATGAGATTTGCGTTACAAAACTTTAAATTGAAATCTAAGGATAATGGGGGTTAAATTTTGGATTCATAAGGGATTTAACATGTTCTTGCCTTGACAATATCGTTAATTGGGATTGAATTGAGAATTAAGAATTTAGGGTTTGGGTTTCGGGTTAAAATCATGAAATTTGGGGGTTTTAGTATAAAGAATTGGTATGATGAAGTTAAAGTGATTAATGATCAAATTGGGGGTTATCATAACCTATTATGGATTTAATTCCATAAATTAATTTGATACATGTTGATATCAAGCTAAAGATGTGGGTTTTGTTGAATGAAACTAATGAATTTGTGAAATTGAAGCTATATGAGAGTTAATTTGGGTTTAAGCCCTAAAATAATGAAAAATGTGCATAAAGGAAATATGTAATGATGTGGGTTTGGTGAGAGGAACCATTTGGGTTGGACTCACATGTGTGTGTTGTATTATGGTATATTCAAAAAGGACCGGTTTGTGGATCCAAGGGATTGTTTAAGGTTGGGCACGAGTTGCTCCTCGGTGAAAGACTAGAAAACAGCGTAGATTGGGTTCTCTGCCGGCCGGCTAGTGAACCGGGAAAGGACAAGTCATGTCGGGGTATAGTACGTTCTGTTACTTTATGGGCCCTGTGTGGCTGGGTTGAGTGTAACGTTACGGAGGTCTATACACTCGTCCGACGCCGGCGCCTATGTTTTGAACCACGAGTTGGTAAAATGTGTTATGTACTAACAATGTGTGTGTGTTGGCATGCGTTGGTGTGTGTGGTAAGCAATTGGGTTGGTAAAACCTTAATCTAAAAATGGAACAAATGGTAAAACATGTTCGATAATGGAAGATGGTAAAGGAATTGGGTTAATGAAACTTTAAGTGAAGAAATTGAGAAGATTGTGAAATGTGAAAACATGTTTGGTTGATAAAATGAGATAAAACTTGTTTAGTTAAGGAAGAATGGCAAATTGAATCATTTCATGACAATTAAGAAGTATGGAACAGTAATCCTTTTCATATAAAACTCGATTATGCATTGGGAATTTATTTGGAAACTAACAAGATGTTTTGATCAAACATACGTGTGCACCTTGCATAACAATCTTCGCATATCATGCATGTATTCGATGTTAGTCTTGTCCCTACAAGCTTCGGCTCATGTTGTTTGATAACATTTCAGGTGATAGCGGGAAGAGGAGTATGAACTGAGGTGATGATCGTTGGACCTTTGGGCGTAATGGATAGAATTACTATTTCTTTTGGTTGATGGATTTTGGGAAATGATATTGTAAAGGATGTAACTCCTGTTCTTGGATATTAGGAATGTTGTAATCGGGGGTTAGAATACCCGGGTTGTAAGATTTTAGAGCCATATATTCATGTTGTGCATGCATGTGAGGACATTTGTTGTATAATGATTGGACACTTTAATACCTTTTTAATAATGGTTTTGTTCACGGAGTTGGAATCTCAATTTTTAGTGAAAAATGGATGTCTTGACCTTTTATGAATATTTTAGATCTTGTGTTGCATGTCCAAATTTATGTTTCAAGAAGGGGAAGAAACGGTGGTTGTTCCTAGCCTTAGAAGAATTTCCACAGTTTTGGGAAAAGAAGTCTCGGGTGCCTGATCACTCGAGCAGTCAAGAGTCCGCTCTAGCGGGGTTCATTGGGTTTGTTTTGTTGAAAGATGTTTAAAACAAAGTTTTCCTAAAGGAGCTTTGGATATAATGGACTGATTAAAGGTTTAAATTCTCAAGAATATATTCAGCTTATATTATTTCAGAAGCGAGGCGTTACAAATGGTATCAGAGCTATAGGTTAGAATACCTAGGAACCGAGGGAATGGTTGATTCGTTACGTGAGACCTTGCATTGATATGTGACATTCATGTATTGGTATGTTAGCATGAAATTACATTGGGATGTTTGACATTTGCATGCTACGTCATGTTTGTGCATTGAGGTTGGATCTTTGGGATGACGTGTCTTACCCTTGGGCTTCCGGTCGACTAGTTCGGGGTTCATGTTAGAAAGGCGTTTGGTCAACGTCAATTCGAGCAAAATATCCAAACGAGTTACCCATATTGATGTGTCTCTCCTAGGGATCTTCCTCGGTATGTGAATATGTGATTATGTGTTGGTGTGATAGGACTAGATGTTGAAAAGTATGTAGCTCTAGAAGGTTAAGTTGAGTTTAACCTGGTTGGGTGTTGTAATGTTTTTGTGATGGGAGTTGTCCTTAAAGGACTATGATAGGTTGTAGTTATGATTATGGTATAGGTTCTGGATGTGTAAACCGGTGATTAGTGATTGTGTTGAGTGTAAACTCGTGAGATAAGTATTAATTGTTTAGGGTGTATTGCACCCGTATGAGTTGGTGGTAACCATGGTTAGTGGCCCGTTGTGTTTGTATGTTGCTGGTAGCCTAACGAGTAGGTACAATAAGGTGTTTGAAACCTCTTGGGGGTTGTTAATTGTGATTGGGTATGAGATGTGGTCATAGGCATGTTGAGGATTATGTACGTCATGAGCCGTGCTACGTCATGAGCCGTATTGTGTCATGAGCCGTGTACCCCGAGATTGGGTATGGACAGGAGCATAGTAGACGGGAGCGTAATAATTACCGGCCCAAGGTGGATTAGAGAGTCTGAGCTTAAACAGTGTTTGAGAATGTTCCTTCCCCTACGGGGTGTTATTGGTGACCGCAATGGTACTTATGATTTAAAGGTCTTTGTGATGACCCTTGTGTTTGTCTCGTAGCGTGGCACCGAGTCGTGTTTCTTGATAGAAGTTAAAAATCGTATGAGGAATGAACATGTGGGTTAGAGATGTTGTCGATAGGTTGGTTACCGAGTGATATGTATGTACATATGATGAGATGTATGTCGGAGACGGTTGTGATTTAGTGTGTAATTGTTTAAGGTCATTTGGAAAATTTTGTGGAGTAGAGGTTTGTGGCTTGAATGATTGGGGAACTATATGTAGTGCGAAATATTTGGTAAGTATAAATGTATGAGGCTGGTGGAGCTTGAGATGGATGTTATTAATGTAGTTGGCTTGGTCATCTTAGGATGACGTATCAATGGAAAGCGATCCCTTGAAAGTACGATAATTGGTGGTTTGTGACTTGACATAAGGCCTAGGGATGGCGGTATTGTTTGGCCTAGAATTGGGAGGCAAGGTTTGTTTGATCTCCGTTGTGGGTAACCTTTTTATGTTTAGATGACTCTAAACCTAGATGAAGCTACGGTGTGAGTAGTCTCAAATCTTTTGTGAGATGACGTGATTGCTTTAGTGTTTCTCCCCTATGAGTATTAAGTGCATGAAATTTGAGAATCCGTGGTAAGTGTTAATGGTGTGGTTGATTTAGTTGCTTAGTTGAGATATCATGAATGTGATGCTCCTCAAAGAGGTGGAAGATGATTATAGTTAGATCTGTGGTATAAAAATGGTTGCATTGCCTTACCCTTGGAAGTGAAATGTAGAGTGGTGGAATTCAACGATGAACCGTAGTAGTTTGAGTGGTCTGGAGTTGGTGGGCAAAAGTCGTAGGTCCAAAGGGGATACGTAATCATTTTGATGTACGGGTTGCAGAAGTGTGGATGATGTTCTTATAGTCATAGGGAGTTATGGGTAACTCTGGGTGAAAGGTTTCAATTTTGACCATATTTAGCTGAGTGCTTTACGCTTTCTTTTGTGGATGTACTTGAGCTGTGGGCTCTATACGGTAATGGGGCAGTTGTTTATCCGTTGAGAGTCATATTAGTGTAGTACAATCTTGTAAAGAGAAACCTTAGAATAACATGAATGGAAGGAACTATGTTTTTCTGTATATCCGGTGATGGGGTTGTGGACGTGTGAGACGCGTCGCTAGAAGGTAAAGAAGCTAAGGGTAGTCAAAGAGTATGAACGGAGTTTGAACCTGAGAACTGAGTGGAACGAGTGATATGATTGTAGTGATCAGGATCGACGACATTTGCATGATGGCTGTTGATGACAATGTAAGGATAAGTGGATAGTGTTTTCTTAGACGTACTTAGAATGTGATAACATTGAGTAAGGACTTTTGGTCGACCTTTCCCTTTTTTTGAGCACAGAGGGGGCTATCTTGTGGACGATTATCGTGTATGAGCTGTTTATTTCAGGTTGGACGTAAATGTCAGGACCTCGAGTGATTTTTGGCTTGGTTGATTTCTGAAAGGAATCTCCATGGATTCTATACCTTGTTGTGACCCTTAGGGTTATGCCATGTAAGCTTGTACCACTGTGATTGAATGGATATAAGATTGGTTCCTTATGATTTCTTGATGAAGAGTTGTTTATCCTACTTTATGAGTATAGGTGTTTAAGGTTGTGTGGAAATGACAATATCCTTGGTTCCTACTAATTACCGATGAGATTAGTGCTGGATCTTTTACGACCGTGTTGAGTCACCTGGTATAGCCTTGGTAGTCTGTCATGAGTTTCAATTTATGTTCTGTGATGTGGGAGTTGCTCGATTTGCTCAGAGTTGACGGTAGGGTGCCCTTTCGAGAAAGGAGACAAGCTATAGAGAACAGAGTTGAGAGTACCAATATAATGCGATAAAGGTGTGTGTCACAAGAAATTTTGTATTGAAGAGAGACATCATCGGTGTGATTTGTTTGAGTTAACAGGTTTGTCAGATTCGAAATGGAATGATCTTATTTGTATGAAAGAAATTTAAATTTTCTTATAAGGGCGCTTAGGTTCGATTGATGAGTAGCATGGGCAGTGTAATGTGATAAGTTGGTGTTGATGTGGTGAAGGGATAAGTGTATGAACACGGGTGTTAGGAGAGTAAGAAAATGGTATGCGAATTGAGTAGCGTGGTTCTTTCATGGTATGTCGTGAGTGGATAGAATGTCCAGGGGAGTTGCGTATAAGATGAAACTGTTTAAAGCAAGAGGCAGGTTTTGATTAGTTATATGATGGGAAAAGTATGAATGGGTGGAGTGGCATCGGTGAGTGATCCTAGAATCATGTATTGGTACTATCAGATAAAGGATTGTTATACGTGTGGTGTAGATACGAAAACAGAATACAAACATACATACGAGTATCAATGCATAGTGTGGTTAATAACTATCTGAAATTTTACAACCGAATAAATATGAGACTTTATGAATTTGAAGGACCGATATATGTATTATAAGGATAAATAAACGTTGAATGGGATTCATTATGATCGATTAGGGGTGAGAAGTTGACTGAGAGTCAGTGATTTAATGATGAAATGTGGGCTTACGGATGTGCATGATGATGTGGTGTAGGACGTGACTGGATTTGTGTAGATTAGAGTGTGTGAATGGGAGATTGTGCCTATATTGTGCTAATGGCCCAAGTGACTCAGAAAGAGTTCATGTGACCGTATGGATCCGAATGGTAATGATGCTGGGATGATAATCTCAAGTATTTGAAACTTTATACGTGGCAACGATATGACACCTAGTGTTTTTGTGATAGGAAAGTTGTAGTTTGTGAACAAGAAAGCGGTTGAGGATTGACAAGGGTGGAGGTTTACATTGAACATTTTATACGTGTTCTTTAGAAGTTCTCGATGATCTACGTGAATTTCTTTCTCTAAAGTTGAGTGTTCATTGTTTTTACTCGGGTACGAGCATCTCATCAATATAAGTGATAGTATTCCTGGCATACGTGGAACGTGATGTGGTAGCGAGTTTTGTAATCAGTAGTCGACCGCGAAGGCCTGAACAAATATAAGTATGTGTAGTATCTATGCCTGGCGACGTGTGTTTGTTCTTATGAGAATAATCTTTTGTGTGCTTCGGTATGAAAATGAGCTAGTTTGTGGCAGTTCGAACAAGATTGCAGCTGTTACAAAAAGACGTAGAATATATTAAAATCAATTTGGATTGTGGATTAGTTTTGTGTAATACCCGTAATCGTTTGGGTTGGTCACATCCGGGATGGGTGGCGTCTCAGTGCCTCGGTAGTACGAGTTGGATCTCGGTTCGACAATGTTAGGGTAACCGTTGTGTTAACAAGACAGTGTGTGTGAGAACAAGTGGCATGGGTGTTGGTTGGTTATCAACGACAAGTCAGTTGACTCAAGTCCTAGTGTTGAATTTCGAGGATGAAATTCCCTAACTGGGGGAGATTGTGAGACCCTGTATCGCTTTATTTTTTATATATATGAATGATGATGCGTTTCCTTCATGTTATGTATATCATCAATGCATGGTTTAGGCTTTGGCATTGTAGAACAGCATGTATAGATGTGTTTTATAGTTTCTCGGACATCGTTTAGGCTTGTTTGGTTGGCTTTAGAACAGAAATCCCGAGACCAAAAATAGTAGGTTGTGACCCTTGGGTTCGGTCGACTGGAGGGCTTGGTTTAGTCGACTGAACTGGTTTTCTTGAGTTCGGTCGACTAAACCAGGAGGTTCGGTCGACTGAACTGTGGCAGTTCACATTTTTCGATGAGCTTCAGTCGACTGAAGTGGCCTCTTCAGTCGACTAAACTGCCTTTTTGCCGAGCTTATAAGTACTCCAGGCCCTAGAATGTTTGGAGAAAGCTTGTTTCTTCCTTTCTCTCTACCTTCTCTCTACATGTTTGACCTACCCGAGCCTAAATTTTGACCATCAGCTTGTGGATCCCTACTATTCACTCTGCTAGCTTCGTGGTCAGCTGATCAAATTCCTGTTCCGACGTGGTTCGAATTTTGAGGCTTTGAGTTTCGACTCGCCGAGGAAGGATTCTAGACCTTACTGCTGTATTAGGGTGTTATATGTAATTGTATGCTTTTTCATTGGTAGAAAATGCATGAAA
>JAUMHN010271521.1:0-19183 GCA_032360265.1 Heliamphora ciliata
AGCAAAACACTCTAACCTTCTAACTAATCTCACGGCACAAAATTCACCACAACACATACCATATAACACCCAGTACATTTATATTCAAGGAGACAGACAAATTTATCATAGGATAGCAGATAAGTCAATGAACATGCGTATATGATATGCTGTGTGTGAATGCAGATGCCCAATCCAAAGTGCACTCAGATAACAACAAGGATTCCACGCCGGGAATCACCAGAGTAGACTTAATGGGACTTGATCACCAAAGCCAACATCGCTCCTCGTTGTGAATAGTAAATGCATTGTCGGGATTCATGCCACAGTTGTTTTACTCAATGGCAACGACGTGGGGGCGGGCCAACCAATTATTCAGCCACCCTTATCCGGGCAAGCAATTCCCACCTTAAGACTCGTGATGCCTTCGCCGGTGTCAACCCAATGTCTAAGAGAATCCAAGAAACGTTCATATTACACAAAGCACCAAGATGAGGGGTTTAGGTCAGCCAAAATTGAGCTCTCTCCGAATTACCACTGCAGTGCGATTAGGTCAGCCGAATTAGGGCCTCTGAATTACCCAAGGTCCAAGCTATCGAAATTAGAATGATAGCGACGAACCCATGGTGCCCAACAATATCCATAAACCATTTATGTAACACCGGGGACGCACCCAGGGTGTACAAGTCAAAATCATTTCCAACACCGGGGACGCACTTAGGGTGTATAAACAAAAATATTTTTGAAAATGACAACCAGGAACGCCCAAGACTTAGAACCAAGAAGAATATTCTCAACACAACCCATCCCAACAACGGTTTGCACAGATGGATTCCAATATGCCAGGATGCAAGTGACAATGTCAATAATGTATGATATGGATCTCAAATATAATCATCTTCAGCATGGCATCAACTAGCATGGAAAGATTCATGGTATAACGCGCAAAGCATAAAGTACAAGTATGTGAGGCAAAAGCTATAATTCACAAGATATGATTCAACATGATCGCATGGGTTCTAAATCATCATACAATCACTTAGAAACATTAATCGACTAATTCAATCAACCATCTTACAAAAACTAGGGTCTCATAGTGATAAGTACTCAAACATACACTTTAACAAATTTTAAGGCCAAAAGTTAAGTATTAAATTAAAATAGCCGACAAGGTTTTGGGGTATCTAGACTTGGAATTAAGCTATGATTTTTATACACCATTTAGATAAAAATATTTTCTACAAGTCTCATGTTTATCACTAAGGCCAATTCCCAAGGAAAAAGGGGTGAACATTTTATCCTAAGCAAAAACGGTTCAGCACTTTCTCCAGATTTTATCCAAAATTATGCTTCTGTTTTTCTCGGTTTTGGGATTTCAAATCAAGCCCAAATGAGCCTATTTTTTAATATGTTCTCATTTAACAAGTTCCCTACAAGTTTCGTGTTTAGAGCTAAAGGTAGTTGTTTGAAACAAGTTAGACTTTTTGGCTATTTTAAAAAGTAGGTTCTGTCAGCCGCCAAAACTGGGCAGAGCCGGTTTTGGACAGAGGGTTTAAAACAGTTTTGGGGTATCATCCCGAGGATTTAAGATCTGATTTTTGGGAAATAAATACTTCAATATGTTAGCTACAATGTACATGTAGATCACTTTCGGAATAGGTCACTAAAAATAGGTGTTTTGGGTTATAAACAAATATGTGACAGAATGTTCCTCGGGGGCTGAAATTCAACAAAGACTTTAAAATGGGTTTTGACCTATCAAACCTTAATATTTTGTTATCATTGTTGGTGGGTATATGAACATACATGTTATCTACAACTTTCATGTTTTGACAAAAGTTCGGATCTCATTCTAAACTAGGGTTTCCAAGTCAGTAATATTGACTGGTTAGAAAATGACACACTTTGGTAAAATTGTAATATCTTGAGTTCTGATTATAAAAATGAGTTGAAATCAACTTTGGATGAAATATAACACCAAAATCTAACTCTGGACATAAAAATCATACTTAGATCAATTTTTTACATTGAGATATGGTATTTCAAACCTCAAGTTTTTGTTCCATTTCTTTGCATGCTTGTGTTTCAAACTTAAATATCAAGACTCTAGTATACTTAGAGATCATCAAACTCAAAGATAACAACATACAACAACATCTCATATCATTCATAATCAAAACAGCCCCAAAGTTTCCAACTACAACGCCTTTTCGGTTTGATTTCGGTTCTTGATTTTTAGAGTGTTTAAACGGATGGGTTGGGGGTTAGTTTGAGGGATATTAGATACAAGGTTTAGAGGTTTTACTTACTTGTTTTAAGAGATCAAAGAATGGTGAAGAATTGATTTGGACTTAGCTTTCGAAAACTCATCGGTTTCTTCCTTTTTCTTCTTTCTTCTTCCTCAAACTCATGGAATACCTCAAGAACAATTGAAGGTCTGGCCCCTCACTCTCTTGCACCAAATTTTAAAGGGGAGAAGAGGTGTTTAGGCTTAGTTTAAATAGGCAAAGGCTAAGGGACAAGGGGAGACAAAAAGTACACAAGATGCTTCCTTTTTCTTCATTTTAATTAATGTGATTTGAATTTGATTTAAGTTGATTTGATTCTTGGAGGCTAGAATTCAGATTGGGGGAAGCTAAAAGTAGCTAGGTGGCTGTTTGGGGGACAAAAATCTGATCCCCCATCAATCAAGGGGTTTGTCTCGGTTTTCGTGCCCCTATTGTGCAAAAAATGCATTAAAAGTTAATTTGATGTATCTTTTTGGTGTCTTTTCATACTGAGACTTATTATTTTAATATGTTTATGAGAAATATAGTATTTTCATGTATTATCATAATTTTCATAGCAATTGATTAAACAGATGTAGTCTTTTAAGTCAAATTAAGTTATTTTGACAATATAGGGTTTTTTGACTTATTTTGTTGTGTATGAACTTCAATAATAATTTATTTACTTTTTTTGACTTGTAACACTATATTATTATGTATATTACTTGTTCAAAAAGTATTGGATCATCATAATGCTTCATTTAATACATTTCTCATCATTTAAAGTTAAAAAGAAGCAAAAAAGTCACTTTTTGGCACATTTTCCAAGGTGGTCGGCCACTAAGGGGTATTTTTGTTATTTTTGATGTTATTTTGTCTTTTACTACATAATTGTACTTAAATTTTTGATTTAGGGTATCCATATGTCAAAATTTGAATTTTTAAGACTTTTTGCTGTACTAGGGGCAAAACGGTTATTTTACCCTATTTATGAGAATTTTAGATTTTTAATTCATTATTTTATGATATTTACTTCATTTAGAATGTTAGGAGATTCTCCGGGTACGAGGGTTTTATTGCCTCAGTTTTGGATCTTTTTTGGGGTTTCCGGGCCGAACTTAGAATTTTCGATTCGAGTTAGGGTTTTGAACTACTTTGTGTTCTATGGTCTCGTGGACTATCCGTCACTAACACTAGGATCTGAGCAGGGTCATTACATGAGTCGTTTTCAATAGGGTTGTTATAACTAGGGTCTGTACCGGGTCGTTACAAACTACCCCTCATAAATAAATTTTGTCCCCAAAATTTCGCCCCATACTTCACCGTGTTAAGGATGATTTACTAACATTGTGCCTTCTTGTTTTCCCAAATTGTATGTTTGATTACTTGAGTTGTTCTTTATTGAGGGTGTAGATAAGGCCGAGCCTATATGTTCAGCACTTAGAGTAATGGTTGTTTTGTCCTACTAACATTTTAAACTGATTACTACCAAAGCTTCAAGGATCGTGCAGCATGACCAACTAGCCCCAAAATGTTCATATCTCTGTCACATTAGTTAGCCTCTTCCCATTAACTGTTGCTTCTACTTCTGTTGAGTCTACTTGAATTTCTTCTCCAGAGATAACATGACCTAAAAACATCACCCGATTGAACTAAAACTCACACTTACCAAGGTTTACATATAACTTGTGCTTTCTCAAGATCTACAAAGAATCTTCAAATGTTTCCTGTGTTCCTCTTTACTCCGAGAATATAACCGAATATCGTTTATCAACACAATTACAAATTGGTCTAGAAAGCTTCTGAACACTCAATCCATTAGGTCCATAAACACAATAGGTAAATTTATTAACCCGAAAGGCATCACGACAATTTCATAATGCTTGTAACGAGTCCTAAAGGCAGTCTTGGGTATATCTGACTCCTGCACTTTTAATTTATTATATCACGACCCTTGTCTATCCTTGAGAATACGTTGGCTCCAAAACACAACTTACATTGAGTACGACTTCCACAAGCGATCATATGTCTCTAAACTAGCTTATCACCAAAGCTGATTTCAAATATTCTCCACTTCTGTCTGGAAAGACTGTCACTCTACCGAAAATCAGCTTATTTTCATATTCATACATACATCGAAGACTACTTCCCGATCGACTAACGACTACTCACTTGAAATCACATCACCACCTTGTGTCAGACAACTCTAGCCTTACAACCATCAAGATTGCTACCGCCACTTGAACCTAATGAGTTACTAGGGCTAAACATACCACACAGATTAAACGCTCTCCAGGTATATTCTTACCTATATGAATCCAATCACAACCTTGTCACATATGTTCTTCATGTATGTACCATCCACCCTACAATCCCTTAACTGGAGAGTATTAACTCCTGATTATAAAGTCTCTTATCATCATCACTCAATCCCTTCACACATTTTCTACCACGTAATCGAATCAAGAACCATTTTCGCACTTTAATTATTTCATCTTACCCATATTCTACCAAGACACTCGATTCACTCAAGGCCAAATATAAAAATCGAACTCATGAATTCGTATAGTCTTACTTACGCTTCCACTCTTCTCATCCAAACATTTATTCCTCCCACATACTCACACTAAGCTGCTATACAACTTCTCCAAAAATAACAAAATTATATCACCCTTCATCTTCTCATACATAGAGTTCATACGTTCCCATAAGAAAATTCCTTTTCTATACCAGCAACATCTACTCACCAATCTAAACAAACTAGCTCTATCGGGTCACATCACAAAAAGTTTTCAAAAGAAACTTCCTTGTAACTCACATCGATACCATAACGATAACCGAATACCACTCCATAAGAGCTACACAGTCTATACGCCAAACGAATACAAACCGATACTTTAAGAGTCTATCATGTGGATAACTTGGTCTATCTAAAATGTGCACTCCACCCCTCAAACAATCTTCAGCGTCAATGGGACTCACTGTTTTCACAAACTCCTTGGCACCCAACTCCTTGAATTATTTAACTAAAGAGTTATCGGTCTTAAGGGTGATCTTGATAATCCTGATGACGAAGTTTGTAATCATATGCTTCCATTTTCTCTCTAGTCCTTCTAAGGGTTGCTCCGTTCCTCTTGGCTTCTACCGTATGTTCTTGACGTGCTTAGAACGTTGGGTTTGAATGTCTCTTCCAATAACTTGATCGTTTTCTCAGGCGGGGTTGGTCATTCTAGGTAAAACAAACATGACAACAGATATTCTATATGCTGGTGTCACGAATCCTTTGATGTGAAGTTGTCATTTCTAACTTTGGATTGCTGACGGCTTAGTTCTTATTTATCGGGACCTTTGAAAAGATATAGTTAATTGAATAAGCCCTTACTTAACCATTCTTGCAAATGGGAGCCTCGATCTTCAAAACTTTATTAAACGCGAACGTTGATAGATATTCTAAGCCGTGACATCATGAAGAAATCTGCTTCACGCTTGAAGAGGTGTTAAAAGATTTTCGTACATCGTCTCAGTTTCCCATGAAAGCGCTAAGGCCTAATGATGTAATATCCTGACGATCGTTGTTACTCATAGATTTATGGGGCAAGATTTTTGAAGGTTGACAATCAAAAGCATGCGCGGGGTTAGAACATCTTAGGGCAGAACTCAGGTGGTTCAAGGATAGGTAAGATAAGGTTAAACGGTCACGGTTAAGGCAATTACCATTGACACTAATTGAGTGGTCATTTGGGGTTCAATTGTAGGTGAACCAAGAGAAGGACAGTGAACAATACTTTAAATAAGTGTCTCCGGAACTAATCTAATACAATCAGATTCTAATAAAAGAGATGTTAAGGAAAAGGGGCAGCCAAACTAGATATTTACCCTGAAGTTATGTCGGCCTAACGTACTTCAATTCAAGCATCAAAGTCCGCTTCCCAGGTTGGGATTTCAAGAGTAAACAAAAAAAATCACGAAATCACTGCACGAAGGTGTGGTATCAAGATCGAGAGAATTGTATGAGGGTAAAAGACATTACCAATGTTGAACGTTCGAAACCGGTGTTAGTTGGAAGGAGGACATGCAAAGGGGTTCAATGGGGTACGAGAGTTGCCATAAAGGCTTAAGAAGGGAACTCACAGGAATAGAGTTGTGGGGTTCTAACGGTGGCTTTTGTAAAACTTTGGCTAGCCCTGGTGTTTCATCATCTAAGAGTTCGTTAGCTTACCGGTGGTTCAGTTGTCTATCAGCCATCCTAGGAGATTGTTGAGATTTGGGACTTGTATCAATTCTTGATTAGTTTCATGCTTTGGGATCTTATGAAACTTAATTTGGGATTATAAGATATCTTGTGAAGAATTCAACAACAAACATTTACATTACATTCTAATCACATAACCGGTGTACAAGCTTTTAAAAGTTCACAGAACACACGTGCAACATCCAACGAAGGAAAAGATACAACGCCCAAGGTGCTAAAGCCTACACAAATAGATACAGATAGAAATAGTGTATAACTGAGTCACACTCCCACGTTGCCTCATAGATACCGTAGCAGCGCCACTGTACTTTCACGTGCCAAAAGCCCTCCAGCCCTATACAAGTCTTGTTGATTTTGGTAACTGGTATCTTCTGTTACGTTTCTGGATTGTTGAAGTCGATTGCTGGGTTGCCCTGGTTGATAATTCCCCTCCTATCCCTTGGTTTCTGTGTTTGCATCCATTCTATCTCGTAACAGCTTTTTGAATCCTGGCGGTACCTTCAAACGGTAAGTGGTTTCATCGCACCTCTCCAATACCCTTAGCGGGCCCATGTACCTCGGAAAAGACTCGGGCTTTTTTCACTTCCACATCCTTTCAGGAAATACTCTCGCATACACTCGTCCTCCGGTACGATAGTCCTTGCAATAACCTTAGTAGCTCTAGTAGAGTATTGCGTCTGTTACTTCATCATCATCTGGCTCTGGTGGCGGCGCCTCTAGTGGATCATAAAAGAAGGCGATGGCTCGTTCCTCGTTCTCGTCATCGTCCTCAAGTCCCTCCTCATCGTCTGCTCCGAAGCCCACCTCGTTTCCCACTACATTGGGTTCTTCGTTTACCCCTACTTCCTCGTCCTCTTCTTCTCCCTGAGCCAGCCATTCATCCGGAAACATCCATGCTAACGAAAACACGTCTTCTTGGTCTTGCTCTTCAGTGGGTTCTTCCTCAGGGTCTGAGTCCTCTGGTTCCGATGCTGCCTATGGTTCCCTAGCAGGTTTTGCGTCGGACACCATCCTAAAAGAAAGGGGAACTTAAGGTAAGGGTTTTGAATTGTTAAAATTATAGGTGCTAAGTTAATAATATAGACTTTCTACAGAGAATTTACGCTACAAAACTCATGGTCTCTCATAACCCAAGGCCTGAAGGTTCACTAAACCTATACTCTAATACCAACTGTGACGCCCCGTCCTCCGGGCACGTCGAGATATATATAAATATAAATAAAGAGATATTTTAGCAATTCATTCATATTTATATATGTTAGTTATTACATCATAAGTGAATTCTAAACCTTTCCAAAGTACATAAGTATTACAGTTCCACCAAGAATTTTCAACAATTAAACTAAGTACGAGAAATCTGAATATAAAAACTAAAGCAGAGGTTTCAACTCCCCAGAATGCATCAGTTGAATCCATGTACTCTTGGAATTCACCTTGTTCTTCATACTCTTCTCCTCCCTCGAGGTTGACTTCCTCCAAGAACTCCTCCTCATCTGTGGCACAAATGCCATGAGCCAAGGCCTAGAAGCAAAACACTCTAGCCTTCAAACTAATCTCACGACACAAAATTCACCACAACACATACTGCATAACACCCAGTACAATTTATAGTCAAGGAGACAGACAAATTTATCATAGGATAGCAAATAAGTCAATGAACATGCGTATATGATATGCCGTGTATGAATGTAGATGCCCAACCCAAAGTGCACCTAGATAACAATAGGGATTCCACACCGAAAATCACCAGAGTAGACTTAATGGGACTTGATCACCAAAGCCATCATCGCTCCTCATTGTGAATAGTAAATGTGTTGGCGGGCTTCATGCCACAGCTGTTTTACTCAATGGCAACGGCGTGGGGGTGGGCCAACCAATTATTCATCCACCCTTATCCGGGCCAGCAATTCCCAACTTAAGACTCGTGATGCTTTTGCCGGTGTCAACCCAAAGTCTAAGAGAATCCAAGAAACGTTCATATTACACAAAGTACCAAGATGAGGGGTTTAGGTCTGGTAAAATTGGGCTCTCTCCGAATTACCACCGCAGTGGGATTAGGTCAGCCGAATTAGGGCCTCTGAATTACCCAAGGTCTAAGCTATCAAAATCAGAATGCTAGCGACGAACTCATGGTACCCAACAATATCCATAAACCATTTTTGTAACACCGAGGACGCACCCAAGGTGTACAAGCCAAAATCATTTCCAACACCGGGGATGCACTTAGGGTGTATAAACCAAAACATTTTCGAAAATGACAACCAGGGACGCCCAAGACTTAGAACCAAGAAGAATATTCTCAACACAACCCATCCCAACAACGGTTTGCACAGATGGATTCCAATATGCAAGGATGGAAGTGACAATGTCAATAATGTATGATATGGATCTCAAATATAACCATCTTCAGCATGGCATCAACTGGCATGGCAAGATTCATGGTATAACGCGCAAAGCATAAAGTACAAGTATGTGAGGCAAAAGCTATAATTCACAAGATATGATTCAACATGATCGTATGGATTCTAAATCATCATACATTCACTTAGAACGTTAATCGACTACTTCAATCAACCATCTTACAAAACTAGGGTCTCATAGTGATAAGTACTCAAACATACACTTTAACAAATTTTAAGGCCAAAAGTTAACTAATAACTTAAAAGAGCCTACAAGGTTTCGGGATATCTAGACTTGGAATTAAGTTATGATTTTTGTACACCATTTAGATAAAAATATTTCCTACAAGTCTCATGTTTATCACTAAGGCCTAGTGTGAGACGCTGACCCGTTTCCATTTTTGACGTTTTTTGACGCGCGTTTGGTATTTTAATCACTGTATGTTTTTACGAGTTTAAATGCATGATCGGGGTTAGATATGTATGTGAGGAAGCTTCCCGAGTCCGTAGGGTGTTACGACGCGAATTTCAAAAAAATTCAAAAAAAGACACTTTGGAGGCCTATAAATATCTGGACTTAGATATTTTCAAAAAAATATTTTCTAAAACTTCTCCAACAAGCTTCCCATTTTCTCTCTGCCTTCTCTCTAGTTTTCAAGGGGCCCGGGGCTCGATTTTTGACGATCCAACAGTGGATCCTTGCTATTGGCACGATGGGCTACGCGTTCATCTGGACAAAATTTTATTCCGACAAAGTTCAGTTTGGCACGTGGATTGAGATGTTGAGTTTTTAACTCACCGAGTTAGGATTCTAGACCTATATGTTTTATAAGGGTGCTATGTGTAATCAGGTGTATTTTTACCGGTCGGATTGCTATAGATCTGATTTTCTATAAAAGTTGGGTTTTAGGTTTAAACCTGGTTTTTAATTGCTCTCGGTGGATGGAATCGTGTTTCGAGAGTTTTTTTTCGAGGGTTTGGCGTTGGGTTTGAACGTGTGGACGTTCGAGGGTGTCGAGAAGGTGTTTGGAGGCTTAGATTTGTTGTTGAGATGGTGGTTTGTGTGTGTTTGAGTGTTTGGGGGCTTAGAACACTCAAGAACAGAAAATATGGGTTTCTCTTGGGTGGTAGCTCGCTCGAGCGCCCAATGTCCGCTCGAGCAGACTGGCTGCGCGGGGTCGTTTTGTTTTGATGTTATCTCCCTCATCTGGACTCAGAATTTGGTCAATTTTGTACTCAAATTGAAGCCCCAGAAGTCTTCTTTTCAATGGCATCTCTCTCACCTTAAAATTGTTTGTCATCTTGGTTTGCCATGTTGGGAGTGTGGGAGTTTGTGTTGGCCGTGTTGGGCATGTGTAGGTTCGTGTTTGCCATGTTGGACGTGTGTGAGTCTATTTTGGTCGTGTAGCCTTGAGAGTTTGTTGGTGTTTTGTGGTTTGGTGGTTGGTTCTTTGGTTTCCAATTGGCGTCGTATGGTATTCAATTGATTAATTTATGAGAATTAGTCGATTCAAATACCTATGGATTCTTTTTGGGGTTCGGTTGGTTGTGTGATGGCTTTAGGAGTCGTGTCGTGGCTTCGGGTGTTTGTTTGGGTGTCGTCCTCGGGGGTGATGCGCATGGCTAGATGCGGGTTTTTGATACACGATTGTATGCGTGGTGGTTCGTGCATTGTTGCATGCTGGCACTTGGTTTCGGTTCCTGGTTAGAGTTTTCTCCCAGCATTGACCGATCGAGCAGTGGTTGAGCACTCGAGAGGGGTGGTGCCAGAGTGTTGGGTCGGTGGTTGACCGCTCGAGCGGTGGTGGTGCGCTCGAGCGAGGTGATGGCAGAGGGGTATGTCGGTAAGGGACCGCTCAAGCGGTGGTTGAGCGCTCAAGCGCTTGGGTTGTGTTGGCCTCTGGGTTAGGTTTCGGTTTTGGCTTTTTGTATCGTTAGTTGTCCCGGTGTGTGGATGGGTCTCGATTTGCGGATGGGCCGTTCGAGTATCGAATGACGGTGTGTGTGGCATGTGATGTCGTGTCAGGTTATGTGACGGGTGGCGTTATGATGTTAAGTTATATGTGGCTATGTGCGTTTATAACTTGTTACATGCATTTATAACTATTTATTTATGTATGGAATATGTAGGTGGATTACATGGATATGATAACGTTATGTGTAATGTGGTTTATGCTTTAACACCTAGAGTTTTATAGGCATGTGACGTGATTTGTTGAACGTCGTGTTGATACGTGATTTTATGCATTAAATCCTGGTTTAGGTTTGCATGTGTATGGAATATGATAAATGAGCTTGTGGTTCGCACGGGTTGCGTGCGTTGCGTTAGATAGGGGCTGTGGTAGTCCTTCGGTGAAAGTCTGAGAAGATGCGTTTGGGGCTGCGGTAGTCCTTCGGTACTAGTCTGTAAAGGTGTATTTGGGGGGCTGCAGTCCTACGGTGAAAGTCCGTGAAGTTATGTGTGTTGCATTAGATGCGGCAGTGGTCCTTCAGTGAAAGTCTGAGAAGATTCATGAATTGCATGTATTGCATTTTGGGATGGATAGACCAATTTTTTTAAAACTGTATTATCGGCCTATGGGAGTCGAAATACTGTATTATCGGCCTACAGAAGTCGTAATACTAGAATCGTTTTCAAGGATCTGATGTGTCAAAAAATGGTTTTTATCCTCGCTTTCCCATTGTATGTGAAAATGGTTTTCTGGCTCTGGTGAGTCATGATCTAAAACTGTTTTCAAACTATTTTAATGGCTTGAAAGAGAGTTGAAAACTGCACTTCAAATTTCCTTGCATGTTTTATTTATACTGCATGTTTGTCTAGTTTCTGCTGAGATTTGGCTCACGGTGTGGGATTTGATTTTCTTCAGGTACCGGTCATGCAGGTTAATCTGGAGGTGTCGGAAGAGGTGGAAGAGTGTAGTCTTCCTTTTTGCTAGTTTTGTTACATGTATGTTGTAACATGTTTTCGGCATTGGAGCCGTGTAATGTAAGTCGTTTGGAGTTTATATACAATGCATGTATGCTTTAATTTACGAGTGTGTTCTCGGGTTGGGTTATGTTGTTTGTTTGTGTGTGTTTTACGTAACCCAGAGTTTGAGGCATGACAGATTGGTATTAGAGCTCTGGGTTCGAATACCTAAGAGTCGTGGGAAGAGGGTGTCTCCCGTGTAAAGTTGATTACGTGTGCTTGATTGCATGTGTTTAGACGCTTTGATAACATGAGCGTGTTAGCATGTTAGGTATGAGAATGATGTGTATATCTGAGCATGGGGGTTAAACTATGGGATTGATTAGTCCTGCCTTTGGGCATTTGGATTAACAAACTTGGGAGCCAAGTTAGAAACGCGTTTAGCTGACGTGATTTCTAGCAGGGAATCCGAGTAGGTTGTCCAGATTGACGCGTCATTCTTGTTGGTTCTCCTCGATATGTGGGTTTTGTTTAGCATGAACCTATGTGGTTATGTGTTAGCATGTTTATGTGGTTCGTGTTTATATGTTGCGTCTTATGTTCTTTCATAGACCTGATGTTTGTGCAGAGAGGGCGAGGCCGTGTTCGAGGCCGTGACCATGGGTTTGGAGTTGGTGGTGGACTCCGTGGGTGGTGTGTTGTGTTGAGGCAGCGGTTGGTGAGGATGTGAGGATGTGGTGAGTTGTAGATCCCGAGTCTTTGAGATAGTTGGCCATTGTTTAGGATGCCTGACCTTGTTTGACTAATATCCTAGGAATGGTTTAGCTGACCATCTCGTGTGCCAGTGTCGATACCGATCGACGGCTTGTTGTTTTGGCCTTGTGTTGAATTTTAGGGGCGAAATTCCTTTAAGGGGGGTAGAGTTGTGAGACCTTGACCTGTTTTCTTTTTCGGCTCTTTTCGACGCGCTCTTGGTGTTTTCATTGCTGCATATTTTTACGAGTTTAGATTCATGATTGGGGTTAGATATGCATGCGGGGCAGGTATCCAGGGCCGTGAGGTGTTACGGCGCGAATTTTAAAAAAATTCTAAAAACGATATTTTGGACGCCTATAAATATCTGGAGTTAGATATTTTTAAAAAGATATTTTTCAAAACTTCTCCAACAAGCTTCCCGTTTTCTCTCAACCTTCTCCCTCGTTTTCAGGGGGCCCGGGGCTCTGTTTTTGATGATCCAACAGCAGATCCTTGCTATTGGCACGGTGGGCTACTCATTCTTCCAGACAGAATTTTATTCCGACGAAGTTTAATTTTGCACGTGGATCGAGACGTCAAGTTTTTAACTCACCGAGGTAGGATTCTAAACCTGTATGTTTTATAAGGGTGCTATGTGTAATCGGGTGTATTTTTTCTGGTCGGATTGCTATAGATCTGATTTTCTATAAAAGTTGGGTTTCGGGTTTAAAACTGGTTTTTCATCACTTTCGATGGATGGAATCGTGTTTCGAGAGTTTTCTTTCGAGGGTTTGGTGTTGGGTTTGAACGTGTGGACTTTCGAGGGTGTCAATATGGTGTTTGGAGGCTTAGATTTGTGGTTGAGATGGTGGTTGGTGTGTGTTTGAGTGTTTGGGGTCTTAGAACGCTCAACAACAGAAAATCTGGGTTTCTCTCAGGTGGTAGCTCGCTCGAGCGCCCGATGTCTGCTCAAGCGGATTAGCTGCGCGGGGTTGTTTTGTTTTGATGTTATCTCCCTTACCCGGACTCAGAATTGGGTCATTCTTGTACTCAAATCGAAGCCCCATAAGTCTTCTTTCCAATGGAACCTCTCTGACCTTAAAATTCATTTTGTAGAAAATGTTAGGATCAAAAGAGGGAAGATATGTCAAAAGTTTTAAACCATTTTTCACCCGTTTTTTGCCGAATGTTTGGAAAAAGGTTGTTTTTCATCTTGGTTGGCCATGCTGGGTGTGTGGGAATTTGTGTTAGCCGTGTTGTGCAAGTGTGGGTTCGTATTTGCTGTGTTGGACGTGTGTGAGCCCGTTTTGGTCGTGTTAGGGCATTGGGAATTTGTTAGTGTTTTGTGGTTTTGTGGTTGGTTCTTTGGTTTTCAATTGGCGTCCTATGGTATTCAATTGATTAATTTATGGGAATTAGTCGATTCAAATACCTGTGGATTCTTTTTGGGGTTCGATTCATTGTGTGATGGCTTCAGTAGTCGTGTCGTGGCTTCGGGTGTCTGTTTGGGTGTCATCCTCGGGGTTGACGTGCATGGTTAGATGCGAGTTTTTGGTACACAGTTGTATGCGTGGTGGTTCGTGCATCGTTGCATGCAGGCGCTTGGTTTCGGCTCTTGGTTTGAGTTTTCTCCCAACATTGACCGTTCGAGCAGTGGTTGAGCGCTCGAGCGGGGTGGTGCCAGAGTGTTGGGTTAGTGGTTGACCGCTTGAGCATGGTGATGGCAGAGGGGTATGTCGGTAGGGGACCGCTCGAGCGGTGGTTGAGCGCTTGGGCTGTGTTGGCCTCCAGGTTAGGTTTTGGTTTTTTGTATCGTTGGTTGTCTGTGTGTGGACGGGTCCCGGTTTGTGGATGGGTCGTTCGAGTATCGAATGACGGTGTGCGTGGCATGTGATGTCGTGTCAGGTTATGTGACGGGTGGCGTCATGATGTGAAGTTATATATGGCTATGTGCGTTTATAACTGGTTACATGCATTTATAACTATTGATTTATGTACTGAATATGTAGGTGGATTACATGGTTATGATAACGTTATGTGTAACGTAGTTTATGCTTTAAAATCTAGAGTTTTATAGGCATGTGACGTGGTTTGTGGAACGCCGTGTTGATACGTGATTTTATGCATTAAATCCTGGTTTAGGTTTGCATGTGTATGGAATATGATCGATGAGCTTGTGGTTTGCACAGGTTGCGTGCTTTTCGTTAGATAGGGGCTGCAGTAGTCCTTTGGTGAAATTCTGAGAAGATGCTTTTGGGGCTGCGGTAGTCCTTCGGTACTAGTCTGTAAAGGTGTATTTGGGGGGCTGCGGTCCTACGGTGAAAGTCCATGAAGTTGTGTGTGATGCATTAGATGGGGGCAGTGGTCCTTTGGTGAAAGTCCGAGAAGATTCATGGATTGCATGTATTACATTTTGGGACGGATAAACCAATTTTTTAAAAATATTATTATCGGCCTACGGGAGTCGAAATACTGTATTATCAGCCTACAGGAGTCGTAATACTAGAATCGATTTCAAGGCTCTGATGAGTTGAAAAATGGTTTTTATCCTCGTTTTCCCATTGCATGTGAAAATAGTTTTCTGGCTCTGGTGAGTCGTGATCTAAAATTGTTTTCAAACTGTTTTAATGGTTTGAAAGAGAGTCAAAAACTACACTTCAATTTTCCTTGCATGTTTTGTTTATACTGCATGCCTATCTAGTTGAGTTTTGGCTCACGGTGTGGGATTTGATTTTCTTCAGCTACCGGTCACGCAGGTTGATCTGGAGGTGCCGTAACATGTTTTTCGGCGTTGAAGCCGTGTAATGTAAGTCGTTTGGCGTTTGTATACAATGCATGTATAGTTTAATTTGCGAGTGTGTTCTCGGGTTGGGCTATGTTGTTTGTTTGTGCGTGTTTCACGTGACTCAGAGTTTGGGACATGACACCAAGTCCTAAGGCAAAAGAGGTGAACATTTTATCCTAAGAAAAAATGGTTCAGCACTTTCTCCAGATTTTACCCAAAATTATGCTTCTATTTCTCTTGATTTTGGGGTCTCAAATGAAACCCAAATGAGCCCATTTTATATTATGTTCTATTTTAACAAGTACCCAACAAGTTTCATGTTTAGAGTTAATGGTAGTTGTTTGAAACAAGTTAGACTCTTTGGCCATTTTAAAAAGTAGGTTCTGTCAGCCGCCAAAACTCAGCAGAACCGATTTTGGACAGATGGTTTAAAATAGTTTTCGAGTATCATCTCGAGGATTTAAGGTCTAATATTTGGGCAAAAAATACTTCAGTATGTTAGCTACAATGCTCATGTAGATCACGTTTGGAATAGGTCACTAAAAATAGGTGTTTTGGACTATATAAAAATATGTGACAGAATGTTTCTCGGGGGGTGAAATTCAACGGTGACTTTAAAAGGGGTTTTAACCTATCAAACCTCAATATGTTGTTCCCTTTTTCGGTGGGTAGATGGATATACATGTTATATACAACTTTCATGTTTTTACCAAAGTTCGGATCTCATTCTAAACTAGGGTTTCCAAGTTAGCAAAGTTGACTGGTCAGAAAATGACACACTTTGGTAAGATTACAATTTCTTGAGTTCTGGTTATGTAAATGAGTTGAAACCAACATTGGATGAATTATAACACAAAAATCTAACTCTGGACATAAAAATCATGCTTAGATCAATTGTCTACATTGAGTTATGGTAATTCCAATCTTAGGACAGAAACATCAAAGTCCTTAAAAATCAAGCCTCTTAGGGTTTAGGTCTTCTACTTGTGTCATGTCAAGTGTTTGTTCCATTTCATTGCAGGCTTGTGTTTCAAATTTAAATATCAAGACTCCAGCACACTTAGAGATCGTCAAATTCAAAGATAACAACATACAACAACATCTCATATCATTCATAATCAAAACAGCCCCTAAGTTTCCAACTATAACGCCTTTTCGGTTAGATTTCAGTTCTTGATTTTTAGAGTGTTTAAAGGGATGGGTTGGGGAATAATTTGAGGGATATTAGATACAAGATTTAGAGGTTTTACTTACTTATTTAGAGAGATCAAAGAATGGTGAAGAATTGATTTGGACTTAGCTTTCGAAAACTCGTCGGTTTCTTCGTTTTCCTTCTTTCTTCTTCCTCAAACTCATGGAATACCACAAAAACAATTGAAGGTCTGGTCCCTCACTCTCTTGCACGAAATTTTGAAGGGAAGAAGAAGTGTTTGGGCTTAGTTTAAATAGGCAAATGCTAGGGGACAAGGGGAGACAAAAAGTACATAAGAAGCTTCCTTTTTTTTCATTTCAATTAATGTGATTTGAATTTGATTTAAGTTGATTTGATTGCTGGAGGCTAGGATTCAAATTTAGCGAAGCTAAAAGTAGCAAGGTGGCTGTTTGGGAGAAAAAAATCTGATCCCCCATCAATCAAGGGACTTGTCTCGATTTTCGTGCCCATATTGTGCAAAAAATGCATTAAAAGTTAATTTGATGTATCTTTTTGGTGTCTTTTCCTGCTGAGACTTATTATTTTAATATTTTTATGAGAAATATAGTATTTTCATTTATTATCATAATTTGCATAGTAATTGATTAAATAGATGTAGTATTTTAAGTCAAATTAAGCTATTTTGACAATATAGGGCGTTTTGACTTATTTTATTGTGTTTAAACTTTAATAATGATTTATTTACCTTTTTTGATTTATAAAACTATATTATTATGTATATTACTTGGTCAAAAAGTATTGGATCATCATAATGCTTCATTTAATACATTTATCATCATTTAAAGTTAAAAAGAAGCAAAAAAGTCACTTTTGGCACATTTCCCAAGGTGGTCGGCCACTAAGGGGCATTTTTGGTATTTTTGATGTTATTTTGTCTTTTACTACATAATTGTACTTAAATTTTTGATTTAGGGTATCCATATGTTAAAATTTATATTTCTAAGACTTTTTGCTGTACTAGGGGCAAAACGGTTATTTTACCCTATTTAGGAGAAATTTAGATTTTTAATTTATTATTTTATTATATTTACTTCATTTAAAATGTTAGGAGAATCTCCGGGTACAAAAGTTTTATTGCCTAAGTTTTGGACCTTTTTTGGAATTTTTGGGCTGAACTTAGGATTTTCGATTCGAGTTAGGGTTTTGAACTACTTCTGTGTTCTTTGTGTTAGAGCCATGCAGCGGAAAAAGTTCTATGAACGACGTCGTGACCGTAAAAAATGCCGTTGTGCAATTTTTATGAAAAATAATAAAATAATCTGATATTTTATGATTAAATATACCTTTAAGAAACTTGAACAAGTTTCTTTGATGTCGAATAACGATCCGAGACGACCCAACGATCTTCTCACGTATATCCCGACGCACGCGACGATCCCGGCAACTGGGCACCGATCCGGATCTTCGTCTATTCTTGCCTTGGTTTCTTCTCACACTTATCTCCAAAAGGCAAAATATAGATTGCCCAAAAGGGAGAGAGAGAGTGGCGGCTAGGTTAGGAGAATTAGGGTTTTATGTTTTGAAGCCTCATTTTCTCATATAAAAAATATATTATATTAAGTATATATATCCACACTTTCCTAAAAGGATAGGAAGAAATATAAATTTAACATAAAACAAACCCATCTTCTCCCTATTAGGGCCGGCCACCTAGGGAGTAATTAGGGCCGGCCACCTAGGGAGTAATCCCTAGGTGTGCCAAATTCTAAAATCGTCCTCCAATAATTTAATTTAATTCCTGAATGTCCCCGGTGCCAAAATCGTCATTCAAATTAAATTAAATAATAACCAAAACCAATAAGAAAAATAACCGTGCGTATAGTGGGCTACGTGAGAGATCACGAGGAAGTATAGGACACGGGCTAACCATACGAAAAAATCTGATATCCCTAACTCTGTCCCCGAGTGAGATCCTTTCTCGCACGAACCAAAACTTATTCCACTAAAGGTCCTGATTGAACTCTCGGCCCTACGTCAAATTATATCTTAAGTTTTCAATTATCAAATGCACTGAATACTCCCCACATTTAAGATATGGATTCTCGATAAATAAATTAGGTTACTGACAACCCGATTTAATTATCCTCTTTTTCTCGCAACCGCGCCGCTTAACCTTTTGATATGCCGGATCCGAAGACCCACTGTCCAGGTTTAGCATAATCAAACCTATAAGAAAAGCACACGAGGGGGAACTCCTCAACCTAAAACGGACGTGGTTTCCGTCAGCTAATTATCAATCATCGGATAAACAATGCCAGTACCCAACTCATCGGTATTGTTGATCTCATAGAGGAAATCTTAACCATTGACGACTCAAAGTACTGCACATTATCTGAACACAATTAATCAATCACTTTGAGATTAAGAGTTCATGCAATACATGATAATACGGGATGTGGATCAATTCATATAGTTAGTATAGAATCTATCATCCCGTCGATCCCGCTTAATACACTTCAAGTGTACTAACACATCGAGCTCGAACATCGAATTTCCAAAACCTTAATTCGATCCGTTCGACCAAGCCAAGACCAGCTACTATAATTATGTACTACAATCGTACCAATAGAATGTCCGGGTCCATTGCGATTGTGAGCCTACCTATATAATCTGTCAGAACCTTTGACCCGATCTTCCGTGCAGCA
>JAUMHN010271630.1:0-17152 GCA_032360265.1 Heliamphora ciliata
GTCGTAGTTGAAGATTAGATCAACAAGAGGTATTCTTCTAAATTAACTTTGGTTGCACGGGTTTTATTTTGATCGTTCGACGTCAAAATTTTTACCTGAAGCCCATTTTGGCATTTGCTCATCCAGTTAATTTTTTACCGAAAATCGTTTTACAAAAACAATGATTTTGGCAGTATTGCCTCCAACAAGTATATCGCGAGTTATCGCGGTCAATACTGGCCACGACACTTCGTGCTGTTTCTAATAATCTAAAATATCAAAATTATCTTCATTTAAATTTTCTATAGTATCAAAATAACGTTTGAGTTCTGTGATAGAACTTTCATGAACTTCAAAAAGTCACCTATTTTTTATTATAGACCAATCGTCGTTACGACTTCGAGATAAAGTCCTGACTGCGAGTTGTATTGATTGTGGTATTAGATTTGTTTATATTCATCATACAAATATTTAACTGTTTCATTTATTAGGTCAAGTTGGTTTACATTACTATAAATATTTTCTAAAAAATATTGTAAACTAATATTTTTACTCCTAGGGTCTAGTATACAAGTTATTCCAAAAAATGTATTATTTCATTATAATATTTATCAAATTTATCTTTCATACTAAATATCATTTGATAATAATTTGGATCGAGTAAAAATTCATCAAATATTGCAGCAATTTATTTTAATTGCAGTAAAACTAATAGAGTAGTAGGAATGTAAATAAAAGATAATAATTTTGTTGCTTGGTCAAAAATTTTATAAAATTTTTTATATACATTTAAATTATCTCAATCACTAGGCATTGGTGGAGAAAAATTTCTTTCTACATTCATTTCAAAAAATAAATCAATTACTTTTCTTTGTTTTATTGCTAGTTGTAACATATTATATGTTGAGTTCTACCTAATTTCTATATCATGCTGTAATTTTTTACATTTTATATTTTTTTATTGACATATTTTTTTATACATATCAACTCGTTTAGCACTACTATTTATACATCTTACTGCTAACCTAACTCTTTCAAGTGACTCATTATATTATTTAAGTCTTTTTTCACAATTAAATTTAAAATATATGCGAAATAACGAACATGAAATAAAAAATCAGTTAATGGACGCTATAAATGACGTTTTAAATAATTTGTACATTCATTATTATAAGAAATATTATCTAAAGTAATAGCAAATATTTTATTTGCAATACCCCACATAACTAGTTCTTACCTAATAACTATACCTAAAGAATGACAAGTATAGAGAAATTTTATAATTTTAGATGAAAAAATTCTTTTATATAAATTTCAATCATTATCTATAAAATGTGTTGTAATACATTGATAGTCTTGAGTATTTCTAGCAGTCCATAGCTCAGAAATTAAACTAATTCTTTCTTTTTAATTTGTAAATAAATCCATCAACTCAGTTTTAATTTCATCAAATCTACTTAAAACTCTATTTCTTGTAGTATTTCTAAAAAAAAATGTTAAAATTACAAAACAAATTCGGTTTATATCATTTCTTCAAATGCCGATTGTTCACTCATTGAAAATTGTTGTTCTTATTTTATTATATAATCAACAACAGAATTTTGTGCGCGGGTTTGTTCTCACGAAAAATTAATAATATTACCAGTTATATCCCTATCTATTTGTATTTGTGAAGTGACATTAAAAGGTTGATTTTTACAGTGACTATCAGCATGTCTATGAAAGTGGCTAGTGCCACTAGATGTGTGACTCGAAAGTAATTTATAACAAATTTTGCATTTGCTTTAACAGAAACGGTGCCATCATTATTTTTTTCAAAAAGTGTTTCAAAAAAATTTTTCACATTTGAAACTTTTTTACTAGATGAACCTACAAATGCAGATGCAGATGCATGTGCAGATGTTGATGAAACAGTGGGTGGATTAGAAATAGGAGTAAGGGGAGTGGGATTAGAATCACTAGGTAGAATTGTGAAAATATCTTCTTCTTCATCAACGGTAAAAATATTTGGATCCATCGATAAAAAAAATTATAAAAATCTTAATAAAATATTTTTAAAAAATTAGAGAATAGAGACTAGAATTTAAAAAAATTAAAAATTAAATTAAATTAAATTTTTTTAAAAAATGTATTCAAAATTTCATTAATTATTGCAACAAATAAATTAAATTGTAGAAAGTTTAATTTTTTAGAGACTAGAATTTAAATTACAATAAATAAATTAATAAATTAGAGAATAGAGACTAGAATTTAAAAAAATTAAAAATAAAATAAAATTTAATTTTTTAAAAAAATTAATTAGAATTTTAAAAAAATATCTTCAAAATTAAATTAAATATTGCAACAAATAAATTAAATTGTTTTCAAGTTTAATTTTTTAAGAGACTAGAATTTAAATTGTTACAAATAAATTAAATTACAAAAAATTAAATTACAGAAAATAAAGCAAACCGAATTAAGGAATTCCGATCTTTAATCTTAATCTCGATCGATTTGTATTTTGATCTTGATCTTGATTTTGATTCTTGATCTTCACACATTGATTAGCCAACAATTGCATCGAACCCGAATATCACCAAGTAATTAGAGAGAAAAATTAGAGAAAAAATAGTAGAAAGAAGAGATATGTTTGGATGAATAAAAATCTGAAATGTGCATCCCTATTTATAGGGAAAAAATTGTATTTAAAAAAAAACAAAAAGAAAAACAAACTAGTCATTGGTCGATCCTGAGCCGGGGGGGGCCCAACGGTCGAAAAATATGGGCCGTCAATTTTTATTAGATTTGATCTGAGCCGCGCATTTTCAAAAAACTGACCGTTCGTGGCAATGGTGGGCGGGTGGGCCGGGCCCAACGGCTAGGCCGGGCCCAGGCCCGTGGGCGGGCTACTGGCAGGCCTTAGGCCGGGCTTTTGGTCGGGCTTTTGGATGGGCGAACCTCGTGTTGGGCCGGTGGCCCAAGCCTGGCCCATGAACAGTACGGGCCGGGCTGGGCCTGAGCGTGGCCGACTTCGGGCAGGCTTCGGGTCCCCGTCGGGCCTCGGACCATTTTTACACCCCTACTTTACCCTTCTTAAAGGAATTTTGTCCCTAAAATTCAACACAAGGTCAAAAGAAAACAACCACGTTGATCGCAATCGACACAAGCATGGGAGATGGTCAGCCGAACCACTCCTAGGATATAGTCAAACAAGGTCAGGCATCCAAAACAACGGCTAACTATCTCAAGGACATGGGATCTACAACTTGTTCCAACCTCACATCCTCACCAACCACTGTCTCAACACAGCACACCACCCACGGAGTCCACCACCAACTCCAAACCCACGACCACAGCCTCGGACACAGCCTCACCCTCTTCGCGCAGACATCACGTCTTCATGAAAGAAACACAGAACATAAGATGCAGCACATCGCATGAACATAAACACTAAGCACATAAGCATTCTAATCAAATAGTCACATAAGTTCATGCTAAACAAACTCAACATATCGAGGAGAATCGACAAGAATGACGCATCAATTTGGATAACCAACTCAGATTTTCTGCTAGAAATCACGTCAGCTAAACGCGTTTTTAACTTGGCTCCAGTGTTTGTTAATCCAAACACCCAAAGGAAAGATTAATCAATCCTAAGATCCAACCTCCATGCTCACATATACACAACATTCACATACTCCACACACTATTAAGCTCATTCTATCAAAACATCTAAACATATACAGTCAAGCACACGTAATCAGCCTTACACGGTGATGCACCCTCTTTTCACGACTCTTAGGTATTCGAACCCAGAGCTCTAATACCATTTTGTCACGCCCAAAACTCCGGGCCACGTGAAACACTCACAAATCACCATGCAAACACCCTACCCGATGTTACTCACAAATTAAAGCATACATGCATTTAATATATCCGTCAAAAAGGCTTACATCACACGGTTCTAACACAGGAAAACATGTTATAGCATACATGGTTCAAAAGAACAAAAAGGAAGACTATAGATCTTCCGCCTCAACCGGCAACCCCGAATCAACTTGCGCGACCGGTAACTGAAAAATATTTCAAATCCCACACCGACAACTAAAGCTCAGCAGAAACTAGACAAACATGTAATATAAACAAAACATGCTCGGTAAACGATATGCAGTTTTTGACTCTCTTTTAAGTCTTAAAATAGTTTTTCACATACAAACTGGATGTAGGGATAAAAACCATTTTTGACTCACAGGAGCCTCGAAAACGATTTGAAAACAATTTTTGATCAGGACTCACACGAGTCATAAAAATAGTTTGAAATAGGTTTTATCTATCCCACAATGCTTTACATGCAGTCCATGTACCTTCTTGGGCTTTCACCGAGGGATCGCAGTCCCAAATAATACACCTTCTCGGACTTTCACCGAGGGACCTCAGTCCCAACTAATGCATTGTTAACTAAAGTTAACATTCGTCGAACCATGAACTGATATCATGCTTCACATGCAACCCATGCAACACACACAACGCACGCATCTTCTCAGGCTTTCACCGAAGGACCAATATTCGCCCAATCTAATGCATTGTCGACTAGAGTCAACATATATCTTCTCGGGTTTTCACCAAAAGACCAATATCCGTCCTATCTAATGCATCTTCACGGACTTTCACCGAGGGACCAATATCCACCCCAACTAATGTATCTTTACGAACTTTCACCGAGGGACCAATATACGGCCCAACATATGCATCTTTAAAACTGGGGTTTTAATCAATGCAACACATGCATATATAAAATTGAAACTTTAGATGCACGACGCCCACAAAAGGCCACATAGGATCACATAACCATCCTACAACATGCATGAATAAAGCTAACTAGAGTTTTATAAGCATAGAATCACGTATAACCATCACGTTCCACATAAGACGCCACGCAACCTGTCATGACACCACGAGCCACACACTCGGCACAACTAACAAACTTATAGAACAAGCTCTAACCCAAGGCTAACACCAAACCTCCCACAAAATGGTTCTCACCAAAACCCCATCTTAAAAAAGACCAACAGACCCAACACGTCACGCACCCAACGATGCATAGGCACCACACACACACGTGCACCAATGCCACGCTAAAACAACTCATATCATCCCCGAGGACGACAACAACAACAAACCACCACGGCCCCACCACAACCAACCGAAACGAAAAACTACTATCACCCCACTTTATGCTTTCAGTCAATAGAATCCCATAATTCCATTGACTAAGAGCCACTAGAGGAAAGCCAGTCATAGACACATCACAACCTAGACAAGTACACGCCTAACACAGCCAACACAGACCCACACATGGCAAACACGGCTAACCCGAACTCAACAATGCACTAACCACCACGCACACCACCATACACGTCGTCCCTGAGGACACCAACAAAACCCAAACAACACTCGAGGCCACAACACGACCAAAGAAACACAAACAAACTCCTAAGGAATGAGAAATTTGATAAAATGTTCCAACAAGGATGAAAATAAGCTTTTTCCAAACATTCGGCCCAAAACGGGAGAAAAATGGTTAAGAAATTTTGACATACCCTCACTATTTTGGTCATAACTTTTTTCACAAAAAGAATTTTGTTGTGAGAGAGGTATCATTAGAAAGAAGACTTCCGGGGCTTTAATTTGAGTAAACAAATGACCAAATTTCGAGTCCGAATGAGGGAGATATGATCAAAAGAAAACGACCCTGCGCAGCCAGTCCGCTCGAGCAAACAGACGAGCTCTCGAGCACCCAGACGCCCGAGAACAGTCCAAATTTTCTCCTATTTTCTGTTCTTAGCCCCCAAGACTCTCAAACACTCACTATAATGCTATAAAACACACATAAACCTACCAATTCGCATATTTTCAACACCCACAGACATACGCAAACTTAAACCATCAAGAACCACTGAAAGAAACATTCAAAACCCGGTTCCATCCAGCCGAAACAACACAAAACTCACTTTTAAACCAAAACCCGGTTGTTTTGAAACATAAATCGATTTTTTATGCATTTTTAACTGGTAAAAATACACAAGATTACATGTAGCGCTCTTATAAGGCATAAGAGTCTAGGATCCTACCTCGTTGAGTTAAAAACTCGACGCCTTGATCCATGTACAAAATTAAACTTTGCCAGAATAAAATTTTGTTCGGATGAATGCGTAACCCACCGTGCCAATAACAAGGATCCGCTGTTAGATCGTCAAAAATTGAGTCTCGGGCCCCCGAGAAGTTTGAGAGAAGGTAGAGAGAAAAAAAAACTTAGCTTGTAAGTCTTGAAAATATCTTTTGAAAATATTTAACGCGAGATATTTATAGGCCATCAAAATATATTTTTTGTTTTTTAAAATTCGAACCGCAACGGCCAACAGTCCCGAAAATCAACCCCACATGCATATTTAAACCTAAACATGCATAAAAACACATATGAACATGCTATAACAAAAAACGAAAAACGATAAACTCACATCGAAAAATGCCGAAAAAAAAACGGGTCAGGATCTCACAACTACTGTCATCGTTTTCACCCCATGTAGCTATCATGGCTTTCTTAAAGCCCTTTTTGATTTGCTTTTTGAGCTGAGGACATTCAGTTTTGACGTGTCCAAGGTTTTTACACTCATAGTAGATGATTTCTTGTTTCTTGAAATCGTTTTTGAATTTGCTTGAGTCGTTTTTGGATTTGGTAGGCTCGCCTCGGTGTCCTTTCTTCTTGAAGAACTTTCTTCCTCCTTTTTTCTTATTTCTAAGAAACCTTTTGAATTTTTTTGTGATGAGGGCTATGTCTTCATTCTCATCACTTGAAAAGTCTTCCTCAGATTCTTCGTCATGTGTTGAGGATTTGAAGACGATGCCTTTCTTCTTTTTATTGTCATCCTCATCGTCCATCTTTATGTTTATTTCATAGGTCATGAGAGAATCGAGGAGTTCTTCTAGATTGAGCGTGTTGAGGTCTTTGGCTTCTTGAATAGCTGTGACCTTAGCTTCCCAATTCTTAGGCATGCACTTAAGAATTTTACTCATCATTTCTGTATTTGTATAAATCTTGCTGAGAGATTTTAGTCCATTGATAATGTCCGTGAAATGAGTAAACATATCAAAGATGGTTTCATCATGCTTCATTTTGAATAATTCATAGTTATGAACAAACAGACTTATTTTGTACTCTTTTACTTAATTTGTACCCTCATGGGTAACTTTAAGTTTATCCCATATTTCTTTTGCGGTGTCACATGTAGAGATTCTATTGAACTCATTTAGATCAAGTGAGCAATATAAGAGATTCATGGCTTTAGCATTCTCTTAAATTTCTTTAATATCATTTTCAGTTCATTCAGTCTTAGGTTTAGGGACAGCAGCCCCTTTAACAGTTTTGGTGGGTCTTTTGAGTCCATTTATAATAATCCGCTAAAGGTTATAGTCTACGGCTTGAATGTAGATTCTCATTCTAACCTTTCAATAATTGTAATTTGTTCTATTGAACAAGGGAGGTCTATTGGTCGACTGACCTTCGGATTGGATAGCTCCGATGCTAGTGGTTGCCATAAGAACTCTTAGACTGTTAAGTCAAAAATAAGAGCCCAAACTCTGATATCAATTGTTAGCTCTAGGCAACCTAAAAGGGGGTGAATTGGGTTTTAAAAAATAAATAACAATTCAAAACTTTTTTAAAAACTTTTTAATATTGTAGTCAAATAAAGCAAGATAAGAAGGAAACAAGGCAAAACAAATATTAAAAAGGTTTGGGATGGAGAGATGAACCAGACACCAAGAATTTTATAGTAGTTTAGCTTCTTCTAAGCCTACGTCTACTCCTAAGTTATCTCTTGAGTATTTTCACTATATAGAATGCTTCACAGGCATATTTAAAGTCTTTATAACTACAAGACTTTGCTTGAGTAAACGAATGTTTACGGGCACATTCAAAAGCCTATTTCAGCTTCAAGAAGATTTTATGAAAATAAGTCCCTTTTGTTTTCTAATCTCTCTTGAACTCTTCTTCGATGAGATTTACTCACTCACTCAAAGGATAAAGAGTGACTCACCATTGATTACAATAAATGAAGGAATTAATGAGAAATACTCACTCTCTTTACAGAAATAACTTACAATAAATGAGAAGGTAAAAAGAGTTGAGAAACAAGAGCTGGAGCTTCAGTAATAAATGTAAGCTTGAGAGTAATGAAATTGATTCAAGTAATAGAATAGTGATTGCAGGTCTCCAGTTAGATTAAATGCTGAGAAGTTACTCCTTATATAAACTCTTATATGTTCATGACCGTTGAAGGTAGGTGGGAGCAATAAATGCCAGAAATCTAACCGTTGAGGTCTGTCGTGAACTTGAAATTTCGTCGCAAGTGTCAACACAAATCCCTTTGGTGTCAACACAAAATGTCTTAGGGCAAGTCCATTAAGTGGTTGGGTCAACACATTTCTTCTAAAGGGACGACACAATTTCTACAAGCTTTCTCACCAACATAACGGTGTTGACACATTTGGGCTCAGGACTTTTGTGTCGACTCATCTTCTATTTTGTGTCGACACCCAAAATCTGCAGTTGGCCTCGGTTCTTTTGTGTCGACACATTTTTTCATTTGTGTTGACTCAAATTACCGGATACCAAAAGTGAGAAACACTTTTGTAACGACACAAATTCAATTTGTGTCGACTCATCTTGAGTTCTGAGAGATTCAGCTCTTTTGTGTTGACACAAAACTTATTTGTGTCGATACTAAACTTTGATACCTGAAAGTGACTTCATAAAACTGTTAGGATGTCAAACCATTTGTTCAAAGGTGTTGACACTCTTGATATACTTTAAGTATACTTTACCTTTAAAATGTTTAACTTAATTTTTAATTAGAATCTACACAAAATATTCTTATTCAAGAATACTTAAGTGTTTTAATCCTTTTAAGAGATTAGTTATTTCTTTTAACTAAAGGTATCAACTCAAATGTTCAAAATGTGTTACACTTTCTTTTTGAAAATATAAGATATTATCATTTTAAAGCCATTTATTCTTAGAAAATAACTTTATAAAAATTATCAAAATCAAAATAAAAAACCCTTAGGCTAACACGTTCTTTGACTTGTTTGGGCTCGAGTGGTTTTGGTGGAATGTGATATCCCGAAACGGTTGTTCATGGGCGGTTAGCGTGACCGGGTTTTGGTAGCACCAGTCGTTCGCGTGACCCAGGTTCATGTGTGGTTGGACGTTCAATTCCCTTCTATTCAAGCTCTAGTAGCACCGGTCGAGCCACTTCTTAAGGCAATGACCACGTGCAAGCTTTCCCGAGGCACGAAAACCCGATATGCAGTATTGGTCACAAAGACTAGAGGATCCTCTCTAGCTGCTAAAGTTGTGCAAGTTGAGCCACTTCATGTGGTCCAAGGTAAAGTCACTTGATCCATGATTCAGGAAGCCAAGAGGGCTATTGAAGCAACCCAAGTTGCCAAAGAAGGCTCTAGCACAAGATATACCTCAATAAGAGCTACTCAAGTGGTCAAGAGTGGTTCGCCTCTGATCGGTACGTAAAAATGCCGATCAAATCCTACAAAGTATGCTTTACTAAGTTTTGATTATGTGTTTATTAATATGTTTTAGTAGTGTTTCAATGTAAGCATCAGATGAAGCAAGATGGTAGTAAAATGGGCTAAAATGGATCAAAAGTTGTCAAATGTCAATAATTCTAACGCAAAAGCCAAAAGATCAAAACAACATTGTTCTGATTAGATCTCGGAACGCGAAGACTCGGCACCATGAGTGATAATAGCTTAAAATTCAAAAAATTTGGTTAAAAAAGATTTAGCGGTGAAGAAAATAATGTTTCAAAACAAGTTCGGCCAAAAATATGCGAAAATGTGTGAAAAAAATTCACATACCACCCTTATTTTGGTTATAACTCTTTGTACAAAAGTAATTTTGACATGAGCCTAAAACCATTGGAAACTAGACTTTTGGGACTTCAATTTAGATACGAGAATGTCCCTATTCGGAGTTCAAATAAAGGAGTTATGCTCGTTTGAAGTCGAGATAACAAAGTAGTTGCGATTTTACAAAATTTCGACTGCACGAAAATATGGGAGTCCACACAGAAATTGACCAGAATGAATTTTGTCCAGACGAAAATAAGGGCGTCCAGATGAAAAAGCTACTATTGGAAAAGTGTCCGGACAGAACGAGACAGTTAGAATTTGAATAGAACTCTGCAATAAGGGGCGTGTATTAGTACTATATATACAAGGCCTGGGGGATTCATTCCAACACTTCTAAATCTTCAAAATTCAGATTGAAAACTCATCAAGAGCAAGTGTGGAGGCTCAGGAAGTGACAGAGAGTCAAAGACGGAGGCCTGGTATTACATTCTTCTTCATCTTTTCATGGATTCGAACCAAAACATGATTGGATAATCTTCTTCTTTCTATGGGATGATGAACCCCAAGTCAGTATCTTAGTGCAGTCTAGATTTCTATTTCTTTTCTATTCAGATTCAATTTGTTGTATGATTTTGAGACGTTAACGTTTGATTAACGAGCTTTTAATTTGATTATCTAGTTTCGTTCTTACTTTCTATGATTGTAATAACGAGATCATGCAACTGTTATCTGTTCTTGATTTTATTCAAAATGTGAGATATTATATGCTTGGATAGGACGGGTTGTGCCGAGAACACTTAGACGATCCGTACCATAATCTTAGATAGGATATGCCAGGTTTGAATTTGACTTTATCCTCTTGATAATCCGTATTAGTCTTGTAGTCGTGACCGGATTAGATTGAACCAATTGAAAAAATATAATCTAAATTAAACTAAAATATTGACTAGGGTGGATTCAAAGTTTAGAAATTCTGATTATCTTTTAGAATAGTTTTTATTATATTATTTTTTTCAAATCAACCATATTTCATAATCTCAATCACATTCTAATTCAAATTTGTAAGACCCGGACCCATCTCTTTTTGAGTTATGTATATGTTTGACGTGTTTCTTTCCATATATGTATATTTGTTTACCGCCTTGCCTGTTGTTGAGAACAATATGTTTTGCATAGGTTTTGTACGTGTTATGCATGCGGGGGTTTGACTTAGTAGCTTCGCTCGATTTTCTCCCAGCGATGACCGCTCGAGCGGTAGGTGTCGCTCGAGCGGTGGTGTGGCAGAGATGTATGTCGGTAAGGGTCTGCTCAAGCGGTGGGGGGAGCGCTCGAGTGGTGGAGGTTTGGCGCGAAAATCTATAAAGTCCACAAAATATCTTTTGAATCACAAAAAAATATCTTTTCAAGCCTATCTCTTTCTCGACACCTTTTCTTTGCCTTCTCTCCAGCTTTCAGGAGGGCTCGGGCTTAGTTTTTGAAGGTCGGATAGCAGATTCTTGCTATCGGTGATGAGGGCTTCGCTTCCATCCGAATGGATTCTTGTTCCGATAAGGTTGGATTTTCAAGGCTTTGAGTTTCGATCCATCAAGATAGGATTCTAGACCCTACTGTTGTTAAAGGTGTTACATGCAATTATATGTGTTTTCTCTTGGTAGAAAATACATCAAGTGTTGTTTTCATGTTAAACCTTATTTTTTGGGGGCAAAAACGTGTGTTTTTATGCCTTTCTTGGTTTTATACATGATTTGGGTGTGAAGATACCCGTAGTTTTCAAAAGGAGGTTTGAAAACGAGGTGTTTTGTGAGAATGGTAAAAACGTACTTTTTGGAGGTTTGGAGCTAATCCTTAGGGTTGAGTCTCAGCTTTTAAAATATTTTGTTGGAAACATGTTTTTACATGCTTATAGATCTCCATGATTGATGGATTGGATCTCTTTTTACACGTGATGTATAACTATTTTTTTAGGTTTTCGTAGTTGAGCTATGGCTGGTTTTGAAATGGTTCTATAGATGTACTGTGATAGTGTGTGTTGAGTTGGGCCGCAATTGCTCCTCGATGGAAGTCCAAAAACGTGCGCAGCGTAGATCCCTATGATCCTTCGGGTTAATCCATGTAAACTTGGTGGCGGGTGCTTAGTACCCACGAGTTGTGAACCTGTAAACTAAGTAGTTACCGTGTTGTGACTCCGTATAAAACGTGTCATTACTTAGCTGACCCTGAGCGATTTTAGAGTAATAAGCGGAAGTCTATGGTTATTACCTTTGTCTGCATGTGGTAGAGTCGCTACATAAGATTCATTTTCCCTTATTCTCCTTGGCGATGTGGCCCAAGTGGAGCATACTATTTTAGTGCTGCTTATCGTTTTATTTTCCTCAGTTGTGTGTTCCGAGTGGAAAAATAACATTTTGTTCTCGGTTATGTGATCCGAGCAAAAATTCTGGTTTTGATTACTGCTTTCCCTTAACTATGGCATGATATCTGTGCTGATGATATGCATAGTTTTAAGGATAAAAAACTAGTGATTTTTGTGAGGAAAATCTTTTTAGCTCCTGTGGTTAAGGCCATATGCTTATGATTGCATAACCTGCTTTACAGTTTTATAGTCTTTTTCTATTGGGCTCCGGTTCACGGTGTGAGATTTTGTTGTAAAATCATTTTCAGGTAAACATGTGGAGTTGACCTAGATGCCCGTGGTAACAGAAGATTTGCTGTAGTTTTTCCATATTTTTGAGACATGTAGTCATACATGCGATGCCTGTTCCTAAAGGCGAGTTTTATACGCCTTGAGGCGATATATTTATTCATGTATGGAACCGCATGTTTACTGTTTATGAGAGCTAGCTTTGGGATCTTTTATCCAAGTGTTGTATATTTTTGAGTTGATGGTTTTTCAACTGCAAATTTTATTTTTTTAAACGGTGTTTTGGGTGGGCTTTCACTTGACCCTGGTGTTTGGGGTATGACAACTAGGTATTAGAGCTATGTGTTCGAATACCTAAGAGCCATGGAAAAAAGGGTACTTCACCTTGTGAGGATGTGTGTGTGCTTGATTGCATGTGTTAAAGTATTTTCTAATAAAAGCATGATAGCTTGTTGAGCATGACGGTTGTGTATACGTGGGTATGGAGGTTGGACCTTAGGATTGATTAGTCTTACCTTTGGGCATTTGGATTAACAAATTTGGGAGCCAAGTTAGAGACGCGTTTCGCGGACGTCATTTCTAGCAAAGAATCTAAGTAGGTTATCCAAAGTGACGCGTCATTCTTCTTGGTTCTCCTCAATACATGAGATGTGTTGAGGATTAAATTTCTAAAATTTGAACATCAATTAGATAAAAATATTTTCTACAACTTTCATATTCAACACTAAGGTCAAATCCTAAGGCAACAAAGTCAATTATTTTATTTTAGTGAAAATCGTTCAGCATTTTACAGAGAAAAATACGAAAATTGAGCCTCTGTTGAACACGGTTTTGGTGCATCAATTCAAGGGCGATCGGTCTTATTTTTAGTGACGTTTCAGTTTAAGGTGTCCCCTACAAATTTCATGTTTTGTGCTAGGGCACGTTGTTTGGAAAACGTTAGTGATTTTGACCAATTTATAAAAAGCATTTAGTCGGTCTGAAAAGGGTCCGCATAATAGGTTTTTAACAGAGAATGCTCAAAACCTTTGGGGTATCATCCGATGGTATTTTAGGATTATTTATGCTCAGTATTTAGTTTAATATGTTAGCTACATTTTTTATGTTTACCTCTTTTGATTTGGACTTCTAAAAACTTAGGTGTTTGGTCTTACAAAAATGTGTGACAGAGAGGTCTGTCAATCACTAAACCTCAACAGTGAGTTTCAGAAGTGTTTTAACCTATCAAAACTTCATATGTTTCCCGTATTTTTGGTGGACAGTAAGATAAATATGTCCTCTACAAGTTTTATGATTTGACCCAATCTCGGTTCTTACTCTGACTTAGGGGTTTCAGGTCTGCAACTCAGAGTGGTCAAGATCTGACACTCTTTGAAAAAATGGTATATCTAGAGTTCTACCCAACGAAATCACTTCAAACCAATTTTGTATGAAAGAGAATTCAAAAATCTAGACCTGGACACAAAAATCACTTTAAGATCATTTTTTTACAATTAGTTATAATATTTTAAAGTTCGTGACGGAAAGTAGATAAGCCCAGAAAATCAGGTTACCTAGGGTTTTGGTTTCTTAACTCATGTGATGTCCATTTTTGATATATTTTCTTTGCATGCATGTCATAAACTCATATAAACCAAAATTCGAGTACATATTTAATCCATAAAACTCAAAAATATACACATGCAAAATTTGTCCATACACAAATAGTCCATAAACTACTTCTATAACGCCTTTTTGAGTTACTCTTTATTTCTTTTTCTTAGGGTTGATTATAGAGATAGATTGAGGGTTATTTTATGGGAGAATATCAGAAGGTTTTAGAGAATTTACTTACCACTTTTGATGCTTAAAAAGTTGAAAAAGAATGGGACTTAGCTATATTGCCTCCTTCTTGATCCTTTCCTTCTTCCTCTTTCCTCCTTTCTTCTTCTCTCCTTCTTCTTTGAGAACACTTAGAAATTTCTAGTGGTCTCTCTCTCTCACCCTCTCAGCCGAATGCATGAAGGAGAAGGGGGGCTTATGTCTTGTTTTTATAGAAAAATTGTAATGGAGGATTAATTATTGCACCTAATTCAAATTTTAAATTTTTCTTGGCTCCTATTGGTTGCATGAGAGGTGGGAGCTATTTGAAACATGCAAAAAAATCAGATTTGGGCAGGTGGGGTTTCGGCCATGGCATTCTTGGGGTAGACAAATCTGATTTGGTGTTTAATTAGGATTTTAAATTGTATTTTGGTATTATTTTATGAAAAAAAAATACATAAAATATTAATTTTATATATCTTTTTGGTATCTAATCCTACTAAAATTTATTATATTAATGTATATATAATTAATTTAGTCTTTTTATAATTTATCATAATTTTGATAGTAATTAATTAAATAGGTATAGGCTTTTAAGTTAAATAAGTATACACCATTTTCTTATTTTTAAGCTTAAAAGGAAAAAAGTAACTTTTTGGGCACATATCCCTAGGTGGCCAGCCATGCAAAGGCAATTTGATTATTTTTGTTATTATTTTATCTTTTAATAATTAATTGTATGTAAATGTCAGATTTTGGGCATCCATGTGTCAAATTTTAAATTTTTAAGACTTTTTGCTGTACTATGGGCAAATTGGTTATTTTATCGTAATTATGAAAAATTTTTATTTTTAATTTTATATTTTATGTTATTTACTTAATTTAAGTTATTCCGAAACTTTTCTAAGTATCAGAGCTTTACTTCTGAGTATTTGGTCTCTTTTTAGGATTTTCGGGTCAAATTATGGTTTCGAGTTGAGTTAGGATTTCTCTCGTTCATGCAGCGCGACCTAAACTCTCACTGTGTATCCATCTCTAATACTAGGGTTTGAGTCAGATTGTTATAATTTAGGTGTTTACTACTAAGGTCTGAACCGGGGTGTTACAATTTTTCTCAAGTGTCTTTTAAATTTTTTGCTGCTATGTCATCATGTGAAAAAACACTTGAGAAATGGTTACCAATAGTTGTACATTTTTAATTTCAATTTCAAAATCAAACACTTTCGATTTTTTATAATATTGAAAATATTTTTTATAAGTGTTCTGATCAATCAATACTTGTCCCCCATGATAAGTTTTCAAAATCTCGAATTTGCCTTAATAAGTACACATGTTCTAACTTGCTAATCTGTTTACATGATCATTATCTAGTATATTACAATAAGTGAAAATAGTCAATTTTTTTTCGGACGTTTGGCTGAAGATGTTAAACTTAGCTCTTCTAGGAGAAAATTCATGCTTTCATTGCTTTCTTTAACTGTTAAATAAAAACAAAAAAAAAGCAAAAAAAAAAGTGTTTCCTATTATTATCCTATGAATATTAGTCCTTATGTACTTAACTGCTTCGATATCTTTTGTAGATACTTGGCACTAACATTTTTTAGTATAAGCATTTTTTCTCAAATTTTTTAGGCCAGGTGAAATCTTATACCCTTTTATTTTTGCATTCTATGTCTGTTCCTATCCAATGAGGGCATTGGATCGTTCAAGTTGGAGGGTAGGCGTTTCTCTTTATCAATTTAGTTTCTGTTAAAAAAAATTGTGTTTTTGAAAATTTTAATTTGGAATTATAAATTTTGTACCCCGGATAAATTAAGGCGTGTGATTTTTGGGTTACTAAAATTTTAATGAACAATGTATTATGGACTTGTACACTCCGTTTTTATGCACCGCACACTCAGCTGCTTATTTGATTTTTATGCTAATAAATGTTGATAGTGAGAACAACTTGAAAAATAAAAAGGTGGAGACTTTACTCTTAGTAAACTTTTGAGACTATCTTTCTTTTCTGAGGAATTTTTCTACATTTACTCATATTACATTTTGTTTCAACGTGCATTTGTCGTTAGATAATTTCATCATTCATTCATTTATTTTGGTTAAAAATTGAGAATATCATTATAAAGCTCATTTGAGATTTTCTAAAAATAAAGGCCATGCAAAGAATGATGTCAAACTTGGGAAAATATTTTAAGCTATGTTTTTATATTTGAGCTTGTTCATATTTTTTTATTCAATTGACCCAAATTCCTCCCTTTTGAGCTTTTTACATGTAAGTCATTTGTTATTCCCCTATTATATCTAAAAATGTCGTGTGAGTAGGTTAGTTGTTATATGAGTGAAATAAAGTTTACAATCAAAAAGGGTGGAAAAATTTGTGGGGGAAACAAGGAAGAAGAGAAAAGAAAATAACATAAGAAAAATATGAAAAATGAAAAAAAAAAAGAGAAAAGAAAAAAAATGGACAATTGAGTGATAAAAAAAATGATGATGATTGAGTAAGTAACAAAGTATAAAATTTTGTGGGATACAAAATCAAAAGATGGCTTTGAAAATGGTAAATGCGAGCAATAATTGAAGAAAATGGAGAATTGAGTGATGTTTAGCAATTAGCCTGTTATAGAACATTATGTACACTCAACTCCAACTCAAATACACGGTTTCCTACCTAACGCTACTGTTGGAGGCAAACTGTCAAAATTATTAATTTGTATACGATTTTTCAAATAAAATAAAACTGGACGGAAAAACTCCGAAACATGCGCCAGATAAAAAAATTTTGATAGTGAACGATCAAAAATAAAAATCCGTACAACCACA
>JAUMHN010271630.1:17162-43468 GCA_032360265.1 Heliamphora ciliata
TAGATGAATACTTGTCGGTCGTTTCTTCAACTACGAACTTTAATTCTCCGAGTTGAAACTCCGAACAGATCTTCTACTGTATTCCCGATGCGATTCTCAAACATAGTGTGGGTTACGATCCTTCGAGAACCAGTACGAACTGAACCCGATCAATCTTAGTCTTGAAAGACAAAAATTGAATTTGATTTAGCCTGTCCACATATTTATAGGCTATAGCATAGACCTATGGAGTAATTATGACAAAGACTTCTAGCGTGACCCAAATACCCTTCCAGCGATTTCTGCAAATATGTAAACCTCTCAGCGATTTCTGTAATTATAAAAATCTTGCAGCAGTTTCTGTAATTTTCATAAAACACTTAATTACAATTCATATTGCACTTCTAGCCATAATCTCAAGACCAATTGCATTGAGCTCCTATTATTAAATGCTTAACTCATCTCCCCATGTTAAGATTCTCGATACCTGCCAATTAATTTAATTACTAATAATTTAATTTAATCAGCATCTTTGAAAATTTTTAAACCCTTCTGCTTAACTTATTTGGCTGCCGAATAATTAAATCCACCTGTAGGGTTTGGTCTGTTCAAAACTTATAAGCTTCCTTAATGGAGTATTGTCAATTCCGATCATTCGAGACGTGAATTCCATCAATAATTAATATTCACCATATAAATAATACTGCCATCTAACTCACCGGGAATATAGACCTATATAGCATCGCACCCTCTAATAAATCAAAATAACAAATATTAAATTTAAGTAAATCAATAATTATTTCAAGATTAAAAGCATAAGCACTATTAATAATAAGCTTAGGGTGTGAATTAATTTATATAGTCAGTATAAAATTAATTACCTCAATGTGTTCCGTTCAATACACACAAAGTATACTAGCACAGAAAGTCGGAATAATAGACGACGCTATTATCTATTCTCCATAACCAAGAGAGGCCTACTAAAACTCTGTATTACAGTCGTGCCGATGGATGTCCATTTTCATCTAAACTGTGAACATAAAATTTATTTTCTGCAAGAACCTAAAATTTGATCTTCTGTGTACAAATCGTACTCTACACACCATATTACTACTATACAGAATAAAGGACATCTATGCATAATCATTAAAAAAATGATATACATACATTGCTCATTAAGTTTCTCATAAAATAAAAAATTAATTTTATTAAAAATAAAATTAAATACGAAAACTAAATAAAATTCATGTTTTTACAACCCTAACAATCTCCCACTTATACTTAAAATTATGCTGCAATCATCTGACTCCCATGCCCTCTACATGACTATCAAAAGTCTTAGCCAATAGGCTCTTTGTAAAAGGATCTGCAAGGTTGTCTCTTGGTGTAATCTTGATTACAGCGATATCACCCCTCTGTACAATTTTTTGTATTAAGTGATACTTACACTCAATGAGCTTTTCTTTCTTGTGGACTTTTAGCTCATTCGAGTTTACAATCGCTCTACTATTGTCACAATAAAGTGTAATAGCCGACTGAACTGAAAGCACCACATCTAGATCCAGCAGGAAGTTCTTGAGCCAAACAGCCTCCTAGGCTTCTTCAGAAGCTACCACGTACTTGGCATTCATGGTGGAATCAGCAATGCAGAACTACTTGATACTCCTCCAACTTATAGCTCCACCTCCCAAGGTAAACATATATCCTAAGGTAAATTTACGAAAATATATGTCTGATTAGAAATCCGAGTCTGTGTACCCTAAAGGTACTAGACTATCTGCCCAGCAAACCAAGATATTATCTTTAGTCCTTTTCAGGTACTTAATTTTATTTTTTGCCGCAGTTCAATATTCCTACCCTGCGTTAGATTGATACCTGCTAACTATGCCAACGACAAAATAGATACCAGATCTTGTACAAAGTATAGCATGCATTAGGCTTCCTACTGTCGAAGTATATGAAACTGCCTTCATCTTCTCTATCTCATCAGGTGTCTTAGGACACTGATCCTTCGATAGAGTGATTCCATGCCTGAAAAGAAAAAACTTTCTTGGAATCCTGCATGCTAAAATGAGCAAGGATATCATTGATATACTTTGCTTGTGATAAGCCCAACATCATTCGTTTTCAATCTCGCAAAAGCTTGATCTCAATGATGTGACTAGCTTTTCGCAAAAGATAACACCCCCACATCATTTTCATTGAGCAAGATATTATCTACATAAAGAACTAGAAAGACCACCACGCTTTCTTCACGCTTCTTGTACACACAGGACTCATCTGAACTTTGATCAAAATCGTAAGACTTTATGGCTTAATCAAACCGAGTATTTTAAAATCTCGATACCTGCTTAAATCCATAAATTGATATTTTAAGCTTACACAACATATGCTCCTGGCTCTTTGTTATGAAATCTTGTGGTTGTACCATATAGATACACTCGACAAGATTTCTATTAAGGAAAGCTATCTTAGCATCCATTTGCCAAATTTTATAATCGAAATAAGCTGCAATGGATAAGAGAATCCGGATAGACTTAAGTATGGCTACCGACGAAAAGATTTCCTCATAATCGATCTCTCTTTTTTGAGTGAACCCTTTTGCAACAAGCCTAACTTTGAAGGTTTCAACTTTTTCGTCTGCTCCTCTCTTTCTCTTGTAGATTCACTTACTTCTGATGGATTTTATCCCTTCAGGTGATTTTAAAAATTTTTAGACCTGATTAAGATACATAGATTCTATCTCTAAATTCATAGCTTTTTACCAAAGATCTGCATCTTTGTCTTGGAGTGTTTCATTGTAATTAAGGGGTTCGGTATCCAGTTCTATTGGGATCCTATCAAAAGACTCTTCTAAGAACAAATATCGATCAGGTCGATGAACAACCCTCCCACTACGACGAGGCACTACCTGCATATGTGTATTAGCAGTAATGCGCTGTATAGAATCTGAACCATGTGCACCATTACCCACATGCTCGTTAGGCATGTTAATGGTGGCACCCTGATCTGGTTCAAGATCTGCACATGTCTCGATAATCCTCCTACTACGACGAGGCAATGGAATATCAGTGACTTATGATTCCTCTTCCATTTTATGGTATTTTCTCTCAATTCTTCTAGAACAATTTTACTTTTGATTTTGTGGTCCATAATATAACTCTCTTTCAAGAATCGGACATTCGTGCTAATAATGACATTTTGATCCTTAAAATTATAAAATAAATTACCCTTTGTCAAACTAGGCTTGTGCTTGGTCCACAATTTTGGGGGAGTAAAAAGTACTGACTTAAAAGGTACCAAACTCAGAATATAAGTCGTTTCTAATGCAAGTTTCCAAAAACGAACCAGGTAATTTTAAATAACTCATCATTGACCTTACTATCTCCATAAGAGTCCAATTTCTTCTTTTTGCTACACTATTCTGCTGCGGAGTACTCGGTACAGTCAACTATAATATAATCCTCTCTAACGACAAGTAATCCCTAAACACTCCAAAGGGATACTCTTCACTACGGTCGGATCGTAGTAATTTTATACTTTTATCCAGACGATTCTCCGCATCAGTCTTAAATTATTTGAATTTCTTAAAACATTCAGACTTACGGTGCATCAGGTAAATGTATACATACGTTGAGTAGTCGTCAATAAAACTGACGAAGTACTCAAAGCCACCTCTAGCCCGGATAGTCATAGGACCACACACATCAAAGTGAACCAGTTTCAACGGTTCTTTAGCTCTATAGCCTTTGGCCGAGAATGGCCTCTTGATCATCTTACCCTCTAAGCAGAACTCACAGACTGGAAGTGCCTCCACTTCCAATGAACTCAAAAGTCCACGTTTTACCAGTTTATTTATTCTTTTTAGATTAACATGACCCATGCATAAGTGCCAAAAAAATATTTAGTTCATTAAAGAAGGATCATTTCTCTTATATAGAAATTTAATCGTGTTATTCAATTCAGTTAGTTGCAGTGTAAGAGAGATAGGAGATATAACATACAGATCATCCACCAGTGTACCAGAACAAATAAAATATTTATCTTTCTGAATAACCACAGAATTATTAAAATGAACAGAAAATTTGTTCTTTATTAAATTAGAAATCGAAATTAAATTTCTTCTGGTAGAAGGTACATAAAGAAAAATTTTTAAAAGTAAAATCCTATCTCTACTAAAGCTGAAAGTGACATCTCCTACTATAACTATTGTCACCCTGGTATTATTACCCATATGTAGGTAAATTTCTCCAACACTTAGCTGTCTGATTTTTTGGAACCCCTGTAAAGAATTATAGACATGAATAGTGGCTTCCATATCTACACATCAGGTACCGAAAGATAACACCGCTAAACATGTTTGAACCACTAGTGAACAGAAATTACCTTACTTGTTATGCTTACTGAGAAAAACTGGACACTATTTTTCCCAATGGCCAAACTAGATACAGTATAGTACTTGCCCATCGGCTTTTTCACACCAGCTTTTGGCACCTTAGCTACTTTTGGACCTCTGCCTTCCTGTTTCTAAATTTTTTTCTTCTTCTTGCCTTTTGGCTTAGAGGAATAATTTTTTTCAGCCACATGCACAGTACCTAACTTCCTAAAAACACCATCAGTTGCTTGAAGTTCTTTAAGAAATTCTGTCAATGAAAAGCTGAGCTTATTCATGGAATAATTCAGGCAAAACTGTTTAAAACTATCAGGTAGTGACTAGAGTATGATATCGGCCTGGGCTTCCCCATCAATCTCAGCTTCTAAGATCTCCAGTTCATTCAGATGACTGATCATCTTCAAAACATGATCCCTAACTGGGGTGCCTTCAACCATGATTGTATTCATCAGAGATTTTATAGCCACCTGCCTTGCAGCACGATTTTAATTCTCAAGTATTTCTTTGAGGTTCATAATCATGTCATAGGCACTGAGCATAGACTGATACTGATGCTGCAATACATTTAATTTAGAAGTAAAGATGTAGTAGCGAGCCATCTGATCAACTTTCTATCACTTCTAATAAGCTCGAATTTTTGGTTCGGTCACCCTTCATCAGGTACTGGTGGACAAATCTCAAATAATACAAATTTATAGTACTCAGCAGTTAAGACAATTCGATATAGTTTGGTCCCATTGGTTTGTTTTCTTTGAGAATGGTCGCGAATGGATTGAAAGCTATTTTAATCATGAGAATTACATAATTAAAATAACAGTTAATTACGACGAACAAAATTTTGAATTTATTTTAAAATTGGTTTCCTCTACCAAAAAAAATCACCAATAGCCTGGTACCCTGTGAGTAGCATGCCTCGATGGGAGGACGTCTACTATCCATCGTTTGTCCAGACATGCCAATTCCTGCTAATTTTACTATCTAGGTAACATATCATGCTAAGTAAAATTAAATAACTGACATAATTTCGGTCAAGTAAATAATAGCAGTGACTCAGATAGAGAGAATACTATTATTTACAGTTAAGTGTTAACAACCACTTAATCCCGAATCAATCGATTTATAATAAACCGTTCAGAGGATAAGTGAATCCACACTAACAATTATTCAGAATTATCCCTAAAAAAAGTTCGTACCGAAAATATCATAATTAATTCTGTCCGATGGGGAGAAAGACCTTACTACCAACACGCAAAATTAATTACATCCCCTACGAGCTGGTGATGGAGACCGCATGATTTATCTGTGAATAAATTTCATCTCCCACTTAGTTTTTAAAAATATTTTTAAGAGTTATAAAAAATTGTTTAATTAAAATAAATGTATTAATTTCAAAAACTACACGATTCAAAAGATTCCAAAATATATTTTTGTGTTTTAATGCGTAACAAATAAAATTTTTCATGAATGCGCAGTTTTTTCTTCGCTTTACAGCTAAGATGTCGAATAAAGGTATTCAAATATTTTATTTTTACGTTACACATTTTTAAAAAAAAATAACAATTTCTTATAATTAAACATTTTTTATTTAATTAATTCAAAAATTCAAAATTAATTTTTATGCATTTTCAAGATATTTGATTTATTAAAAAATCATCATGAATGTGTTATTTTGTAAAAAAATAAAATATCTAAAGTTTTTTATTTAATTAAAAAAACTTAATTTTATTTTTCTTTACGAAATATTAATTAAAATCGAATTTTTTTGAATTAGTTAAATTAAACAAAAAATATAAAAATAATATTTATCATCCACGCAGTTTACATAAACAAATAAATAACATAAATATAGCCTGATTTTATAATCGAAGTAAAACTCTATCGAGTTTCAAGTTCCTGTATTCAAATAAATTTTCAGTCTTTCAAATGCTGTAGAAAGCTGTTTATTTTTGTCAAAATCGAATAAGGATTCATCCATTCGCAGTGTTATAGATATACAACACATCTCAATCATAACATATCAAAAAACAGCCCCGGGAACCCTCAAACCAAGCCACCACCGCGGGCAACACCCAGCGCTGCCGGTGCCGCACCACTGCCTCTGCTTTTGATGGCTTTTGCCGCAACTTCTGAACTCCTTTTGCGTCCTGAGTTTTTCTGAAAAAAAACATACAAAATACACTATTTTTTTGTCAAAAAATTAGAACAAAAAACAGCTCGAAAATAGCTTTCGATGAGGGCCAAAGAGCGCCCATCGCCGCCGTCCCTTGCTGCCTGTTGTTGCTGTCCTTTTGAGCCTTGTTTTGTAGTTGTTTCGGCTCCTGTTTCCTTTCATTTTTAGCACTGATATCCAATAATATAATAGACCGAAGAATTCCCAAAAAATAGTCCTGAAATGTCTCGAAAAAACGACCTCGAAAATAGCCCGTTGCCACCGTAGCTTGCCGCCGCTGCTGTCTTTTGCCTCGTTTTTCTGTGGCTGTTTTTCTCTACTTTTTGAACTATTTTTAGGTATATTTTACTGCTATTTCATGCTTAAAAATCTGCTCAAAAATAGTTTCGAAAACACCCCAAAAAATCATTGAAAATGACCCGAACAATTGATGTCAAAGGCGCCGCTGGCAGGCTATATTTTCATTGTTTTTTTCATGTTTTTAGGAACAATTTTATTACTATTTTTTAAGCCTAAAATAACAGAAATATTGTCGAGAAATCTGTCTCAAAAATCATAGAAAAACCACCATGATCCGTGGCCCAAACCACCTAAAACCACCGACGGTTCCGCCAGTTATGCCGCAGCCTGTTCTTCGTATTCTTGGACATTCAAACATATTCTTAAATATTTTAATAATATTTAAAAATAAAAAAAATATTTTACATCGAAAACCTATGTTCCGAAGGCTTACAATGTATCTAAAAAGCGTAAACTATCACGATCAATCCTCATGATAAAAAAAAATATAAATTATAATCTTCATCCATACATTACATCAAACATGAAAAAAATGATGATCATAAAATCGAGATTACAACGCCTGCAAAATAAAGTTACCACAGTTCTAAATTACTCGGCTCCTCAATTAACCGTAAACAAAATCAAAACGGTTGTGATACCAATTGTTGGAGGCAAACTGCCAAGATAATTGATTTGCATACGATTTTTCGAATAAAATAAAAATGGATGGGAAAATGCCGAAACAAGCTCTAGGCAAAAAAAATTTGATGTCAAACGATCAATAATAAAAACCCATGCCACCACAGTTAGTTTAGATGAATACCTTTTGGTCGTTTCTTCAACTACGAACTTTGATTTTTCGAGTTGAAGCTCCGAACAGATTTTCTATTATATTTTCGATGTGATTCCCGAACGTAGTGTATGCTACGATCATTCGAAAACTGGTACCGGTAGAACCCCATCAATCTTAGTCTTAAAAGATAACAACTAAATTTGGTTCAGTCTACCCACATATTTATAAGCTACAGTAGAGACCTGTAGAGTAATTATGACATAAACTTCTAGTGTGACTCAGATACCCTTCCAGCAATATCTGCAAATATGCAAACCTCTCAGCGATTTTTATAAATCGGCATCTTTGAAATTTCTTAAGCCCTTCTACTTAAACTTATTTGACTGCCAGATAATTAAATCCAACTGCAGAGTTTGACCCGATCAAAACTTATAAACTTTCTTAAAGGGTATCGTCATTTCCAAACAATCGGGGCGTGGATTCCGTCAATAATTAATATTCACCATATAATTAATACCGCTATCCAACTCACTGGGACTATTGACCCATAAAAGATCGCACCCTCTAATGAATCAAAACAACGAATATTAACTATACGCAAATAATAATTACTTCAGAATTAAGAGTATAAGTACTCATAATAACTTTGGGGTGTGAATTAATTTATATAATCAGTATAAGATTAATTACCCCAATATGGTCCTGTTCAATACATGCAAAGTGTACTAGTACAGAAAGTCAGAACAATAGACGACGCTATTATTTATTCCCCGTAACCAAGGTAGGCCTACTAAAATTCTGTGCTACAGTCGTACCGATAATTTGTCTAATTCTATATAAATTGTGAACAAATCTTATATTCTGTAAAAATCTATAATCTGGTCTTCTGATTGCAAGCCGTACTGTAATGACCCGAGCTTTTGAAAAAAAAAATTAATAAATCAAATATTGCTCAATAAATATAATAATAAATAAGATATATAATTTATAACAATAAATAATTTAATAGCATAATAGTTTTTTTAGAAGGTAAAATCTCTTTAAGAAAGAAATAACTTTTAGAAGGCTATAATTTTTTTTTAAGACAAAATAATTTGGAAACAAATAAGTAAAATAATGATATTTATACATATAAATCTTTATCTGTATATATACATACATATGCCATTAGAGTTGGATTAATTTAGAAATCACTGTGCCGCAACAGTAGCTTAGGAGAAATCCCAAAAAAATCAGTGCGTCGCAGGGGAGAAAATCGGGGGAAAAATTCAGCCTGTATTTTTGCACGGATCAAGAGCCAAACGAAGTCGGATCTTTGTGAATTTTTAGAGACAGACTTCTAGCATCGTGTTCTTGATAATCAACGGTTTTATTTTTCAACCGCAAAGATCTAAACCTGCGTTTATTTTTGTTGATCGTTACAAATAATAGTCAAACTTTAATCGGATTTCGTAGAAAAAGTTAAATGTTTTTTTTTAAAAAAAATAAAAGTTATGTTGATACGAAACTCGGATTCAAACTGACACATGATACATTTTTGTTTGATTATAAGAGTATTGTTTATCACTTCATGCATGTGTAGATATCTTATGTTGTTATTGCTGATCGCATGTTAAGTTGTCGTTTTTTGAATTTTGCATAATTTTAACTATTGGGATTGTGTTCATCTGAAGGGTTGCATTAATAAATTTCACATGCTAATAATCGTAACGGGATAATTACGAGGGGTTAGTTGTATGTCGTGATTCGTTGTAGTGATGAATATTATCAAGGTACACTCGCCGTAGGCTGGGGCTCTGTTCGAACTTTGATAATATCCAATGGAGTTTAGGTTTTGATAAGTTACTTGGCAGACACCCGCCGTACGCTGGGCTGGTGTATATTTTAGGGCAACTTATCAAGCAGAAACAGATGCGTTCTTGATTTTAATTCTAGGATGATTATCTGGCAGAAACATACCGTAGGTTGGGTCTTGTAATTATTCTAAAATATCATCAGGCTGGAACCGTAAAAACTTCTCGTGTATTAGATTTGATGTTGATGATGATGAGGAGGATGTGTTTCGGTAGTAATTCAGGATAATTCTAGTTAGAGTTATTAATAATTAATTAAATCACAATGCATTTTGATATATCTGTTGTTGATGTGTTGCTACCTATTGATGTGATTAGCTATCGATGCATACTTTATCTATGATGAGTTTACTCAATTCTACGAACTCATGGCTTCGTTTTATGTTACCCTAGTGATTCAAATACCAGGTTATGAAATGCAGGATGACGTCGTAGAGGAGAACATAGAAGAACAGATAGAGCTCTGGTTCATGCGAACCTAGTCACCAGAGTCTTTATTATCAACATTTTTTACCTTCAGTTATTTTTTTATTTTTTTTCGCTGCAAGAATAATGATGTAATAAAATTTTTGGTTTAATTTTATTTTTTTTGAGAAATATTAGAATAAGATTTTTCATTTCTGTTGCCTAGTATTTTATTTGCCACTCTAGATTAATCTAAAATTTTTGGGTCATCACAGTTGGTATCAGAGCACTAGGTTCAACCTTTACCGACGCAATCGTAAATTCAACTTAAATAAAGTTAAAACGTAAAAGAAATTAATAAAAACTGTTTAAAAGCCGTAGTTTATTTGTTTATATAGATGAATCGAGGGAAAGGCAGACCCCGCCTATACTTGGAACCACGAGAAAATATAGAACCTGAGGTGTTCGAAGGACAGAGATAACCACCACCGGTACCACGAGACAGGGACTTTAATTTTCTACTCCGGACCCTCGTTGGTGCAATAAGGAATCAACAACCTGCACCTGCTCAAGCACAGCGAGTTCGAACCAACATGATGACTTTGTTTTTTGATTTTCATCAGCAGCGACCCCCGACGTTCAGTAGAGGAACCCGTCCCCAAAAGGCAGAGAGTTGGATGAATCAGGTGGAAAAGATGCTAGAGACCATGGCCGTCAGGGATGAAGCCGATCGAGTAGCCCTGGCCACTTATCAATTTGAGGGGGAAGCTGACTACTGGTGGAATTCGGTAAGGAATTCCCGCCATGTGGCTACTATGCAGCAGTTTGAAGAGTTATTCCTCCAGAAGCACTTCCCAGATGCACAGAGACAGGAGATGATATGAAGTTTTTTGGAGCTGAAACAGGCACGGATGACAGTAGCGGAATATGCTTCCAAGTTCGAAGAGTTAGGCCATTATGCTCGGGCTATAATTCCAGATGAAGCATTTAAGGCCAAAAAGTTCGAGTGGGGCTTGGAGCCCCTGATTCGTGGTAGAGTTATGAGCGCACGCCTTCCTACCTATGTTGAGGTTGTTAACACTGCCCTGGTGATGGAGAAAGAGGTTCTTGATACGAAGAAAATGTTCCAGGCCAGAGCTGGATAGTCAAAGGGAGGCCCCATCCGTAATAACAACCGGGGCCAAGCAGTCACTTCCAAGCCATATAAACCCCCGAATCAGAATGAACCCAGAGTTTATTGATGCTTCACTTGTGGTCAAGAAGGACATCGAAAGTTTGAATGCCCACAGAATCAGGGTCAGGGGAACTAGCAACCACAACGGCCTCCGCCGCAACAGCAACCACAAAATCAGCAGCAACAAAGGACTCAGAACCCAGGTCCGGTGACTAACTAGAACAATAATGGCAATCAGAAGAGAGCTCAAAATGGGGGGAACAAAAATGGTAACCAGGGTGGCAGAATTTTTGCTCTTCAAGGTGATGAGACCGATGACGATCAGGTCATCCAAGTTATGTTTATTCTTTTCAGTACATTGGTAAAATTGCTTTTCGATACCGATACATAGCATTCTTTCATTTCTACATCTTGCATAAAAACTCTCAACATAGAACCAAAAAGTTTGAAGCAAACATTAAAGATTGTTTCACGGTTAGGAAGCTTACAGTGTATAAAGACTGTATGTAAGTCCTGTGTGTTGAGAATCTCCGGGTTTAGTCTGCTTTGTGATCTTCGAGTGATGAAATTCAGAGGTTTTGATATAATCCTCGGTATGAACTGGCTGTCAGTACACCAAGCAGTGATTGATTGTTATCATAAATGAATTTGTTTATGCGCCGAAGATGGAACCTTTTGTAAGATTCAGGGAGATAGAAAGGAGTCACTCATTACACAAGAAAACAAAATCGATGGATTCGCTAGTTCTATCGCCAGCCTGACCATTAGTGATGGCTCACCAAGGAAGGACCTTCCACAGATTGTTGAGGAGTTTGCCGACGTTTTTCTTGATGAATTGCCATGGTTACCCCCTAAGAGAGATGTGGAGTTCTCAATTGAGCTGTAACCTGGCACTACACCAATCTCAATCCCTCCGCACAGAATGACACCAGCAGGGTTACGAGAATTGAAGGATCAGTTACAAGACTTAGAAGGGAAGGGGTTTATTCGCCCGAGTACCTCCCATTGGGGTGCGCCTGCACTCTTTGTGAAGAAGAAGGATGGATCTTTACAGTTGTACGTAGATTATTGACAGTTGAATCGAGTGACGATCAAGAACAGATATCTGTTATCAAGAATTGACGACCTTTTTGATCAACTTCGAGGAGTGTCGTACTTTTCAAAAATTAGCCTTCGATCTGGTTATCACTAGCTTAGAGTTAAGGAAGAAGATATTTCGAAGACAGCTTTTCGTACAAGATATGGCCATTACGAGTTTGTAGTGATGCCCTTCGGATTGACCAATGCACCCGCAGTATTCATGGGCTTGATGAACAAGTTGTTCCAGCCATTCTTGGATCAGTTCGTGGTAGTATTCATCGATGACATTTTAGTGTACTCCCGCACTGAAGAAGATCATAAGCAACACATGAGAACTACCTTCCAAGTTTTACAAGATGCACAATTGTACGGCAATGCTAGTAAATGTGAGTTTTGGCAACGAGAAGTAAAATTCTTGGGTCATGTTATATCCGAAAAAGGTGTATCAGTGAACCCAACAAAGGTAGAAGCTGTGATGGACTAGAAGCAACCAAAGTCAATTTTTGAAGTTCGTAGTTTTTTGGGCCTAGCAGGCTATTATTGAAGATTTATTCAGGATTTCTCCAAATTGGCCCGACCGATGACGAGGTTGACGCAGAAAGGGAACAAGTTTGAATGGAGCGATGTTTGTGAAAAAGCTTTCCAAGAGTTGAAGACAAAATTAACCAGCGCACCCATTCTGATAGTACTCGACAGAAACGTAGGTTATACAGTGCTTTGCGACGCATTTAAGGAAAGTCTTGACTGTATTTTCATGCAAGCTGGTAAGGTTGTAGCGTATGGGTTTCGACAGCTTAAGCCGCATGAGCAGAATTATCTAACTCACGATCTGCAGTTGGTAGCAGTAGTTTTGCATTAAAGATGTGGAGACACTATCTATACGGAGAAAAGTTTAAACTCTTCACTGATCATAAGAGTCTCAAATATCTGTTTGCACAAAAAGAGCTCAACATGAGACAACGACGTTGGATGGAGTATCTGGGAGATTATGATTTCTGTATCGCATATCATCTTAGTAAGGCGAATGTGGTGACTGATGCCTTAAGCAGGAAAACAATAGTGGAATTGGCCTGTCTGTGGAATTCGTTGGAGACCCTCAGCAAGTATCATTTGCAACCGTCAGAAGGAAGTGAAGGTATCTGTTTCAGTGTGACAGTGGCAATACCGAGTCTTGTCCAGCAAGTTTTAGAAGCGCAAATATTTGATCAGGAGGTAGCTTTCATCAAACATCAGTTGTCTAATTAGGAGTTAGTTTAGGGACGGGAGCTTCGTGCCGATGGAGACTTAACATATCAAGGAAATATCTTTGTACCTAACACCAATGGTCTTCAAGATTAAGTATTAAAGGAATTTCACAAGTCGATGTTCGCAGTACACCCAGGCGTGACCAAGATGTACCAAGATGTGAAACGACAATTTTGGTGGAGTGGCATGAAGAGGGATGTGGCAATTTTCGTGAACCGTTGTTCGACATGCCAGAAAGTCAAGGCAGAGCATCAGAAACCAGGAGGGACTCTACAACCCTTAGAGATACCTCAGTGAAAATGGAAGCATGTAACAATGGATTTCGTATCAAGACTACCTAGATCTCCGCGAGGGCATACAGGAATTTGGGTGATCATCGATCACTTCACAAAGTCAGCGCATTTCCTACCGATCAGAATGACAGATACACTTGAGACATTGAGTCAAAAGTATATCCGTGAGATCGTAAGACTACACGATATACCTGTTTCCATTGTATTTGACTGTGATTCGTGTTTTACATCCAAGTTCTGGCAAAGTCTACAAACAGCTTTAGGGATAGAATTCTATTTTAGTACCGCTTTTCACCCGCAGTCAGACAGACAGTTAGAGAGGACTATTCAGACACTAGAATATATGCTTAAAGCCTGTGTTATGGACTTTCACGGAAGTTAGGAGAACCACTTATTGCTGGTAGAGTTTGCGTACAATAACAGTGATCAGGCTAGTATTGGTATGGCACCGTACAAGGCCTTATACAAGCGACCTTGTCGATCACCTATCTGTTGGACCGAGATAGGAGAGACATGTTTCCTTGAACCTGATCTTGTGATGGAAACGACAGAGAAAGTTAAGCTGATTCGTCAACGCCTTCTCACAGCACAAAGCTGGCAAAAGAGTTATGCTGATCGAAGGCACCGACCGTTAGAGTTTGAAGTTAGAGATCATGTTTTTCTAAAGATTCAACCACAATGTGGTATTATTCGGTTTGGGAAGAAAGGGAAGTTGTCTCCTCGTTTCATTGGATCGTTCGAGATTCTACAGAAAGTTGGAGCCGTGGCTTATCGTTTAGCCCTACCCTCGCAGTTAGCAAGTGTTCACAATGTCTTTCATGTATCAATGCTACAAAAGTACGATCCCGACCCTACCCATGTTTTGAGCTGGAAGGAGATTAGTTTGCACCAGGATGCGACATTCGAGGAGAGAGCAGTGACAATTCTCAACCGTCAAGAGAAAGTTTTGCGAGGCAAGACAATTCCGTTAGTACGCGTTCTATGGCAACATCGAGGAGTTAAAAAATAAACATGGGAACGTGAGGATACCATGCGAGTGACCTACCCGTACCTTTTTGCCGTGTGAATTTTGAAGACGAAATTCTTTTGAAGGCAGTAGATTGTAATGACCCGAGCTTTCAAAAAAAAATTTTAATAAATCAAATATTACTTAATAAATATAATAATAAATAAGATATATAATTTATAACAATAAATAATTTAATAGCATAGTAATTTTTTTAGAAGGTAAAATTTCTTTAGGAAATAAATAACTTTTAGAAAGCTATAATTTTTTTTTTTTTGGAAGACAAAATAATTAGGAAACAAATAAATAAAATAATGATATTTATACATATAAATCTTTATCTCTATATATACATACATATGCCATTAGAGTTGGATTAATTTAGAAATCAATGTACCGCAACAGTAGCTTAGGAGAAATCCCAAAAAAATAGTGCGCCGCTGGGGAGAAAGTCAGTGGAGAAATTCAGCCTACGTTTTCACACGGATCAAAAGCCACAAGTTTTCCTATCAGACTACACCAGTCTCCCAAAACGGTTTTATTAACATAAAATTTCATTTTTATCCTTAAAATCATGTGTTGCAAATAATGCAAATAACCAACCACAGTTAAGGAAAAACAGTAATCAAAATATTGTTCCCTCACGGAATGCACCATCGTGAAAAAAAAATGAAGAATATGATCTTATGCACCGACTCTGTCACACAGACAAAGGTAGCAACTATAGACTCTTGTCCATTGCTCTAGACCCCAGCCATTCAAGACTCGCTAGATAATGACAAGTTTTATACGGAGCACCATAACGAACCGCTTAATTTACGGGCGACCACCCGATGGTACAAAGCACCCAACCAACTAAATTTACAGGGACTAACCCGAAGGTACAGAGCACCTACGTTGCTCACGTTTTTGGACTTACACCGAGGGCAACTCGTGCCAAATACATGTCATCCCGGTACATCTAGATAATCTTCTAAAAATCGCACCGTAGCTCAACTACGAAAACATTTTCTCAAAACAACACATTAAACATGTATATAGATTCATCCATCAACATGGAGATCAAACAAAATATTTTCAAAATATTTTTCTTCGTTTTTAACAAAACGTTTCAAAACCTGAGACTCAACCCCGAAAGCGAGCTCTAAACCTCCAAAACACTAAGTGTTGAGATTTCATCAAAAATCATCATTTTTCATCGTTTTCAAGAACACTCTTTGAAAACCATAAAACCACACGTCATACAATGTAATAAACCAAGAAAAAGCGAAAACATGCTTTTTATCCAAAAACTAAGGTTTAAACATAAATATGACATTTCATGCATTTTTTACCCGGTAAAAACACATATAATTACATAAAGCACCCTTATACAGCAGTAGGGTCTAGAATCCTACATCGACGAGTCGAAACTCAAAGCCTCAAAATCCGAACCACGTCGAAACAGGAATCTGATCGGTCGAACATGAAGCTAACAGCATGAATAGCAGGGATTCACAAGCTAATCGTCGAAAACTAGGCTCAAGCAACTCAAATATGTAGAGAGAAGGCAGAGGAAAAGAAGAAACAAACTTTTTCCAAACGTTCCAGCACACTGGAATACTTATAGGCTCTGCAAAAAGGCAGTTTAATCGACTAAAGAGGCCACTTCAGTCGACTGAAGCTCTTCGAAAAATGTACCACCGCCCAGTTCAGTCGACCGAACTCAAGAAAACTAGTTCAGTCGACCGAACATACCAGTCCAGTCGACCGAACCCCAAAGACACAGCCTACAATTTTGGTCTCGGTTTTTCAGTTCTAAGGCCAACCAAACAAGCCTAAACATGGTCCGAGAAAGCATAAAACACATCTACATGTTATTCTACAACTCCAAAACATAAATCATGCATCGATGATATATAACATGAAGGAAAGCACATCATCATTTATATATATGTCAAAAACAAAGCGGTACAAGGTCTCACAACTCTCCTCCCCTTAAGGAATTTCACCTCTGAAATTCTCTACAAAGTCACGAGATAAACAAGTCTGGGTATCTAGCACACATCCCAGACTCAAGCTCACAGGTCGCTTCCTCAACCCCTGTGATGAAGCCACTAAACCTTGACATACGCAATCGTTCTCCCCCGCAACACTTGCTCCTTCATGTCGAGAATCTTCATAGGACGTTCCTCATACGTGAAATCCTCATCAACCCGCAGCTCAGCCCAATCTAACACATGTGAAGGATCAGGCTCGTACCTCCGAAGCATCGAAACGTGAAAGACGTTATGCACAGATGCTAATTGAGACGGCAAGGCTAAACGGTATGCTACCACCCCAATCCTCTCTAGGATCTCGAAGGGTCTAATAAAACGTGGAGATAGCTTCCCGCGACGACCAAATCTCATCAACCCTCTACGTGGCGAGACCTTCAGAAACACGTGATCTCCCACTGCAAACTCCAAAGGTCTCCTCCACTGATCTGCATAACTCTTCTGGCGGCTCTGAGCCGTCACCAGACGTTGACGAATCACTGTAATCCGCTCTGTCGTCTCCCGTACTAAGTCGGGTCCCAAAACAGTAGTCTCACCATCTCTGTCCAACATACCGGCGATCTACACAGCCTACCATATAGAGCCTCATACGGTGCCAGTCCAATACTGGACTGATAGCTGTTGTTGTACGCAAACTCTACCAATGATAGATGATCCTCCCAAGAATCCCGAAAATCAAGCGCACAAGCTCTTAACATGTCCTCCAAACTCTGAATGGTCATCTCAAACTGACCATCGGTCTAACGATGAAAAGCTGTACTAAAATTCAAGCTCGTCCTCAAAGCCACCTGAAGACTCTGCCAAAAGCGCGATGTAAAGCACGGGTCTCGGTCAGAAACGATAGTCACAGGTATTCCATGTAATCGGACTATCTCCCAAATGTACAATCTACTCAATCGGTCTACTGGGTCGCTCACTCGAATAAGGAGGAAGTGCGTAGACTTCGTCAACCTATCAACCACAACCCAAACAGTATCATGTCCCACCGGCGATGGAGGAAGTCCTGATACGAAATCCATCGTGATATTCTCCCACTTCCACTCGGATATAGGCAACGACTGCAACAATCCTGCTGGTCTCTAGTGTTCCTCCTTTACTTGCTGACAAGTAAGGCATCGAGAAACAAATCAGATCACATCCCTCTTCATCCCCGTCCACCAAAACTGACGGCATAGATCGTGATACATCTTCGTGCCCCTTTGATGCACTACAAGGCGTGAGTGATGTAACTGATGTAGCACCTCAGCACGGCATGACTCTGGCACAAACAATCGCCCTGACAACCTCAAACTCTGATCTGAACTCACCACCCATCCTGCTGTATCTATCCCACTGGCAATGCGATCCCGTATCATCTGAGCCTCCTGGTCGATCCGCTGTGCCTCTAACACGCGTGCTACTAATGCCGGCTATGAAGCTACTAAATACAAAGTTGCACCTTCCCCTGTCTCCCCAAGACACAGATCAAACTCCCCAACATCTCCAAGCATGTCCCATTCTCGTATAGCCACAGAAACTAACGAGCTATAAGATCTCCTACTAAGTGCATCAGCAACAATATTTGCCTTACCCGGATGGAACTACAAATCAAAGTCATAGTCCTCTAGCAACTCCATCCATCTTCGTTGGCGAAGATTCAAGTCCTTTTGGAAAAACAAGTATTTTAAGCTCTTGTGATCGGAGAAGACCCCGAAATGCTCACCATAAAGATAGTGACGCCATGTCTTCAAGGCAAAGACCACGACTGCCAACTCCAAATCATGTGTCGGGTAGTTTCTCTCATGTGTCTTCAACTGCCGGGATTCATAAGTTACAACCTTGCCTCCTTGCATCAGAACGCAGCCCAAACCCTCATATGACGCATCGCAGTACACTGTATATCCCAAACCTTGCTCAGAAATAATCAACACTGGTGCACTGGTCAATCTCCTCTTCAGCTCCTGGAAAGCTAACTCACAGGATTCGCTCCACACAAACGTAACTCCTTTCCGCGTCAAACGCGTCATCAGTGTTGCAAGCTTAGAGAAGTCCTGCACAAACCGCCGATAATAACCCGCTAGACCCAAAAAACTACGGATCTTGAAAATGTTCTTCGGTCGCTGCCAATCCGTCACTGCATTAGTCTTCGTCAAATCCACTAATACCCCATCCTTCGACACCACGTGTCCAAGGAATCTCACCTCTATCATCTAGAACTCGCACTTCTCGAACTTCGCATACAAGCAATGTTCTCTCAGAAGCTGCAAAACAACATGGAGGTGCTCCTCGTGCACCTCCCTCGTGGGCGAATAAACCAAAATATTGTCCACGAATACGACCACAAAACTGTCTAAATACGAATGGAAGAAATGGTTCATCAGACCCATAAATGTAGCAGGAGCGTTCGTCAAATAGAACGGCATAACTAGAAACTCGTAGTGACCATAACGAGTCCGAAAAGCGGTCTTCGCTATGTCCTCGTCCCTAATCCTCAGCTGATGAAACCCTGACCTCAAGTCAATCTTTGAAAAGCAGCGGGACCTTCTCAGCTGATCAAACTGGTTATCAATCCTAGGCATCGGATACTTATTCTTCACCATTACCTGGTTCAACTTCCTGTAGTCTATACACAACCTCAACGAACCATCCTTCTTCTTTGCAAAGAGTGTTGGAGCTCCCCACGGTGATGTACTCGGCCGCACAAATCCCTTGTCTAGCAACTCCTGCAGCTGCACCTTGAGTTCTCTCAACTCAGCCGGTGCAAAGCGATATGATGGCATGGAGATGGGAGCCGCCCATGGAACAAGATCAATAGAGAACTCCACATCTCGGCTCGACGGTATTTCAAACAAATCCTTAGGAAAGACATCTGGGTACTCACAGCCACAGGGGGTAACACTCCTCGAACCCCAACTGGCTCATCCAACCTGAGCACAGAAAAGAGAAAACCCAAATCTCCTCAAACCCGAGTGACACCGGGCATAGACATCAAGCCCTCATCCTGATCACCCACAAAGTAGAAGCATCACCCTCTGGCGTACAGATCGACACTCTCCGTCGCTCACAATCTATATAGGCATGGTAGGTAGTCAGCCAGTCCATCCCTAGGATGACATCAAACGTGATCATGTCTAGAATGATAAAATCAAACTCTAAACAACGATCGGCGACTCCTAACTCACAGGATCTGCAGACTCTGCTCAACACTACATTCCCACTAACATGGGTCTCCACGCTCAATGCACTACCCAACGGGTCTATCTGTAATCCCAATGCAGATGCAAAAGTAGAAGCGATAAAGGAATATGATGCTCCCGTGTCGATGAGAACACTGGCCCATGATCTAAAGACTAGAAGGGTACCTCTGATCATAGCTGGAGTAGCTGCAGCATCATGTCCAATTGGTGCCTTGAAAGCACCGAGATCAGCAAGAACATAAGCCCTGGCCTGCGGCAGTCTGGTCTGTTCACCATAACCCTGAGTCGATGGCTGCCTCACTGACTGAGCTGAAGCACCTCCTTCCGCAAACCTAGAAGTCTGAGCCCTAGGCTGCTACGGAGCCTATCGCCTCTGTACAGATGAAGCAGCTAGCGCTCCTGTCGCACCCTAGATACTCCCCTCTCTGGGACAGTGTCTTCAAAAATTCCCAAACTGACCACACCCAAAATAGATAGGTCGGTCTCTCGCCTGTGACTGAACAGGCGCTGAACTCTATGCCTGACCCTTCTGCGGGCACTCAACTGAACGATGCCGCGGCTGTCCGCATCGGTAACAAATCAACCCTCTCTACTCTAGCCTTCCTGTCGAGGCCACTGAAAGTGTAGGTACACACGACTGCGGCTGATACAATCCAGCAAAATGAGAACTAGGCCCAGACAACCTCCAGCGCTTGTTCCTGCACCCCTGAGACTAAGTATCTCCACTGCCCTGCTGGTTCTTACCCTCTCTGACCCTGTGGCTATCTGCCAACGAGTTCTCTACCCGGATAGCTGCTTCCACCAGCTTGATGTACACCTCCACATCAAGAACTACAACCCTATCCTTGATAGCAGGTCGAAGTCCTCTCTCAAACCTCCGAGTGCGCAACTCCTTTGTCGATACCATCTTTGGTGCAAACCGCGACAGATTCGCGAACTTGGCCTCATACTGGACCACAGACAAATTCCCCTGAACAAGGGAGAGGAACTCCTCTCGATTAGTATCCCTCGAAGATCTCGAGAAATACTTCTCCAAAAAGACTCTCGTGAAAGCAGCCCACGTCTCATCCACAGTGGTATTGGCAAACTTCCACCACTCCCTGGCATCTTCCCGTAGTTGGAACACCGCCAACTTCACCCGCAAAGCATCCTCCTCGATATCCAAAGTATCGAAGATAGTCATGGTCACTTCCAACCACTCAGTAGCAACTTTGGGGTCCAGTTCCCCAGCAAAGGTTGGAGTATCCAGCCGCTGAAACTCCCTCATAGCCACAGAAGCCCATGGCTCAGGAACCCGTACACTAGCCCTGGTCGCTTCTGCCATAGCTCGCATCGTGGCAAGCATCTCCTGGACAACGTCAGCACCGCCCACTTGTTCTTGTGGGGCATGAACGTCTCCCTCCTCTGGAACCTGAACATAAGCACGACCTCAGCCACGGCCTCGGCCACGACCTCGTCTTCGTCCTCCCCGCATGGACATAGTTCTATAGAACATGTTATTCCTTTCCTACAACATGTTATTTCTAACATAAGAACATAGCGCACATAAGCATGCTACCAGGTAACCACTTAACGTCATGTCAACATGTCTCACATACCGAGGAGAACCAACAAGACGGACTCGTCCATTTGGATAACCTATTCAGATTCCATACTAAAAAACACGTCAGTCAAACGCGTTTTGAACTTGGCTTCCAAATCTGCTATTCCAAACGCCCTAAGGTAAGACTCATCAATCCTGAGATTCAACCTCCATGCCCACATATACACAACTATCATGCTCAGAAAGCTATTAACATGTTATAAACCAACGTTTAAACACATACAAGCTAGCATACACAATCAACCTCACCAGGTGAAAAACCATTTTTCCCATGGCTCTTAGGTATTCGAACTCAGGACTCTGATACCAAGTTATCACGCTCCAAAACCCGGGGTCACGTGAAAAATTCACCAAACACCAGTTTTTATGAAAATATAAATTTTTATATATTCAAAATCGCCTGTTGAAAACAATAGGATACCCAACAAAAGATATCTCTCAAAAACAAAGGCATACTGTTCCAACATGCATACAATATATCGCCTTATGGCGTACAAAACTTGCCTTCAGGAACAGGTATACTAAAAAGGAAAACTACTACAGTCTTCCATCTTCCGTCAGCACGGGCATCACTAGATCTACCCAGATCATCATCCACATCATCACCTGAAAAAAGTTTTGTACAGAAAATTTCACTCAAGAGCCGAAACCCAATAGAAACAGACAATAAAACTGTAAAGCATGAAATATGCAATCATATAGAGTGGGAGCAAACTCAACCACAAAACCCAAAAGATTTTTCATCCAAAATCCACAAGTTTTCCCATTAGACTACACCAGTCTCCCAAAACGATTTTATTAACATAAAACTCCGTTTTCATCCTTAAAATCATGTATTGCAAATAATGCAAATAACTAATCACAGTTAAAAAAAATAGTAATCAAAACATTATTCCCTCACGGAATGTACCATCGTGAAAAAGAAGAAGAATATGATCCTATGTTCCGACTCTATCGCACAGACAAAGGTAGCAACTATAGATTCATATCCATTACCCTAGACCCCAGCCATTCAAGACTCGCTAGATAATGACAAGTTCTATACGGAGCACCAAAACGGCCCACTTAATTTACAGGCGACCACCCAAGGGTACAACGCACCCAACCAAGTCAATTTCTGGGAAATTACCCAAACGTACAGAGCACCTACGTTGCGCACGTTTTCGGACTTACACCGAGGACAACTCGTGCCAAATACACGTCATCCCGTTACATCTAGATAATCTTCTAAAAACCACACCGTAGCTCAACTACGAAAACATTTTCTCAAAATAATATATTAAACATGTATATAGATCCATCCATCAACATGGAGATCAAACAAAATATTTTCAAAATATTTTTCTTCGCTTTCAACAAAACGTTTCAAAACCTGAGACGTAACCCTAAAGGCGAGCTCTAAACCTCCAAAACACCAAGTGTTGAGATTTCATCAAAAATCATCATTTTCTATCGTTTTCAAGAACACCATTTGCAAACCATAAAATCACACGTCATACGATGTAATAAACCAAGAAAAGCAAAAAACATACTTTTTACCTGAAAACTAAGGTTTAAACATAAATATGACATTTCATGTATTTTTTAACTGGTAAAAACACATATAATTACATAAAATACCCTTATACAACAGTAGGGTATAGAATTCTATCTCGGCGAGCCAAAACTCAAAGCCTCAAAATCCGAACCACGTCAGAACAGGAATCTAATCGGTCGAACACGAAGCTAACAGCGTGAATAGCAGGGATCCACAAGCTGATCGTCGAAAACTAGGCTCAAGAAACTCAAATATACAGAAAGAAGGCAGAGGAAAAGAAGAAACGAACTTTTTCCAAACGTTCCAGCCCACTGGAATACTTATAGGCTCGGCAAAAAGGCAGTTCAGTCGACTAAAGATGCCACTTCAGTCGCCTGAAGCTCCTAAAAAACGTACCACCGCCCAGTTCAGTCGACCGAACCCTTCGGTCTAGTCAATCGAACTCAAGAAAAATAGTTCAGTCGACCGAACATACCAGTCCAGTCGACCGAACCCCAAAGACACAGCCTACTATTTTGGTCTCGATTTTTCAATTCTAAGGCCAACCAAACAAGCCTAAACAAGGTCCAAGAAAGCATAAAACACATCTACATGCTGTTCTACAACTCTAAAACATAAACCATGCATCGATGATATATAGCATGAAGAGAACACATCATCATTTATAAATATGTCAAAAATAAAGCGGTACAGGGTCTCACAATGGCAACTATAAAAACACCCGAGGCCACGACACGACCCCCAAAGCCACAACACAACTAACAAAATCCCAAAAAGAATCCAACAGTATTTTAGTCGACTAATCTCATATGTCAATCAACTGAATACCATTGAAAACTAATTGAAAACCAAGGTCCCAACCACCAGCACATCATAACCCAAACCAACACACGCCTAACACAGCCAACACGGACCCACACACACCCAACAAGGCCAACACGAACCCACAGATGCCCAACATGGCCAATCCGGACCCAATAATGGACTAACCACCACGCACACCACCGTGCACCAAAAACCTGCATCCCATCATGCATGCCATCCCCGAGGACGCCAACAAAACCCAAACAACACCCGAGACCACAACACGACCAACAAAACTCAAACAAACTCCCAAGGAATAAGAAATTTGATAAAAAGTTCCATTACGATGAAAAATAAATTTTTTCCAAATATTCGGCCAAAAACGGGTGAAAACAGTTAAAAAATTTTGATATACTCTCACTATTTTGAACATAACTTTTTCTATAAAAAGAATTTTAATGTGAGAGAGGTTTCATTGGAAAGAAGACTTTCGGGACTTCAATTTGAGCATAAAAATGACTCCATTCCGAGTCCGAATGGGGGCGATACATCGATTTTAAAAATAAATTTTCAACCAGTGAAAAACAGACCACGGGTTAGACTACTCGAGCGGTCTGTCCAACGGTCAGCAACCCAAGACCGCCCTCTAGACTGTTTGAGCGGTCCCTCAAGCGGTCCTACGCCAGAAACTATTCTGTTTGGTTAAAATTAAAGCCTACAACCATCCAACAACCATCTAACAACCCTCCAAACTCAAAATCGAAGCAACCAAACTCTCTTTCAACATCCTCCGACATTTACAAGCCCAAAACTACCACCAAAACCTCGAAAGAAACCCTTAAACCCCAATTCCATCCAATCTAAATCAATTTAAAATGGTTTTAAACCCAAAACCCGATTTATCGAAACATAAACCACTTTTTCATGCATTTTAAGATAATAAAAATACACACAATTACACATAGCACCCTTATACAACATGAGAGTTTAGAATCCTACCTCGTTGAGTTAAAAACTCGACGCCTCAAACCACGTACAAAACTGATCTTTTTCGAAATAAAATTTTGTCCAGATGAACATGTAGCCCACCGTGCCAATAACAAGGATCCGTTGTTGGATCGTTGAAAATTGAATCCTAGACCCCCGAGAAGTTAGAGAGAAGGCAGAGAGAAAACAAGAAAACTTAGCTTGTAAGTTTTGAAAATATCTAACGCTAGATATTTATAGGCCACGAAAAAATATCTTTTTTTTTTAAATTCGCACCGCAACACTCAACGACCCTGAGAACCTATGATATCTGACCTTAAAAATACTAATACTAATAATAATAATAATCAGAATAATAATAAATTATTAAAAGTAATTAAATTATTATAAGACCTTAAATAAAATTATAACAAAACCTTAAAATTAATTTGAAGATCTAAGTTTAAGAAATTACATCTAATAAAATTTTAGACAATTAAGAGTTGAAATAAAAATGTATTGTATGGTTAGAAAATTTTTCTACAAATTCTAACTTTACGATAAAGTCTAAAATAACATTAAAAGACTATTTTTAATTTTTGAGAATTTTCTAAGCCTAAATTTTTACAATTATTAAAATATTAGTAATCGATAAATCGCAATAAAAAAATATTAAATCGATGTAAAATTCTAGTAACGATTCTAATTATACGATAATTTATAAAAATATATTAAAAATCTATACCTAAATTTTTAAATTTTTTTAATTTAAAAATTTCACAATAAAAATTTTACGATGTATCAATTTACAAGTTAAATGTGCTAAAAATAACTGTGAACTGTTGTCCCACAGCTGTACATCACCAAGCCATGCCTATAAATAGGCGTTTCACGCTCAAGCTTAAAATTAAAAAAATGTTATTCTTAATATCATCTTAGTCTCAGACGATATATATATATATATATATATATATATATATATATATATATATATATAATATTTTCCAAACAGAAGCTCACAGCTTCATTTCCTCCAAGCTTCAAACCGAAGCATAGCCCCACACCGCAGCACGCCACCACAACCAACAGCTCAATCCCCCGCCGCTGGCGCCGCTCCGGCCTCCAACTGCCGCCACCTCACCACCCACCGCCGTCGAGACCGCCAGTATCTTCGCTCTCTTTCTCTCCCTCCGTTTCTCTCTGCTCTCTCTCTCTCTCTCCTCTCATCTCTCTCTCTATTTCTCTCTGTCGTCTCTCTCTTCGCTACGTATATGTTGTTGGGAGACAATCCAACGCCAAAATAAAATATACATATGCTCGGTGATCCAAAAAATACATCTTTATTAACTTTCAACAATTACAATAATCTGAAATTACAGGGAAATGAAATAACAGAAATAACAGGAATAGAATTTGCAAACCAAGTCCTGCAATCGCAGTTTCCTTAAGAATGATTCACCGCCTACCAAGGGTGTTGTAGGTTTTCCACCGGCGTCACTCTCCCAGGATAA
>JAUMHN010271631.1:0-19183 GCA_032360265.1 Heliamphora ciliata
TCTTGCTGATACTACAGCTAAACTTTTATGGTTGCGGTGGCTTTTGACAGATATGGGTGCTCCTCAGACAATTAGTTTTCCTCTTTATTGTGATAATCGGAGCACCATCCAGATTACTCACAATGATATCTTTCATGAGCGCACCAAACATATTGAAATTAACTGTCACTTCATCCGACATCACCTTCAGCAGGGCACCCTACATCTCCGATCTGTCTCTTCTGAAGATTAACTTGTCGACCTTTTCACAAAATCTCATCCTCTTGGTCGCCTCCGTGCTCTAATTTTCAAATTTCAGCTGACTTCGTCATCTCGCGTTTGAGGAGGGATGTTAGAATATTAGATTGATTTTTAGAATATTAGATTGATTTTATTCTGATTTGATTTTATTCTCTATATTTATTGTATTTTCTTTCTTGTTTATCTCAATTCGCCTATAAATAGGCCATATATTGTACAGTTTCAATACACAGAAAATATACAATTTTCTCAATTTCTTCATATAGAAATAATTTACTAAATAATTTATTACATAATCTTATGTCTTTGTTTGATATTTTGATAACTCGGAATTAAAGCTTATTAAAATTTTGAAGGCAGTTTAGTTTTTTTATTTATTACACAATTAGATATTAATATAATTTAATTTCTTTATTTGTTTAATTAGCAAACTAACTTTTTGTGTTAGACTATGTAGACAGCTGATTGTAACACCCCGACCCTTCACATGGCAATGATATTGTCTATTTTGAATAAAAGCCCTCACGGTTTTATTTTTCTCAGGGAGTCACCCATCCTTACATTGCTCCCGCTTGAGCACGCTTAACTGCGGAGTTCTGCTAGGGTCTTTATCACTTGAAAAAAGGTCTCGTTGAATATAAAGGTCTAAGATTTTTTCTTTATAGCATAGGAACTCCCTCTCCCTTTCCGATGTAGGATACCAAGATATCACAATCCACCCCCTTAGGGCTGCACGTCCCCGTGCAGTTGTCTACCAGCTCCGGTAGCCTGCCAGTCCTTATTGAGCCGCCCAGTCTGTAACTCGCTCATGTGTCACGCGAGACGGCAGGGGCTCACACTCGGAGGTGAGGAGAGTCAGCTCTGATACCATCTGTAACACCCTGACCCTTCACATGGTAACGATATTGTCCGCTTTGGGTAAAAGTCGTCACGATTTTGTTCTTCCCAATGGGTCACCCATCCTTGCATTGCTCCTGCTTAAGCACGCTTAACTGCGGAGGTCTGCTAGGGTATCTACCACTTGGAAAAATGCCTCGTTGAATGTAATGGTCCAAGATTTTTTTTTTAAAGCCCAAGAACTCTCTCTCCCTTTTCGATGTGGGATACTAGGATATCACACTGATATTAGGAGACCATCGAAGATTCGGGCATATCTTGATCCCGATCCACTCTGCTCGTTATCATGAGATGTACCCAAACCACGTGAGATCTCGATACACACCTAATGGCTCAGATATCTAAAAAATAATTGGAGTATACGGATAAGTGGAAATGTTGAGCAAGGACAAAGAGACACTGGCCCAGGGGCTCGAGCCTCTCGTCACCTTTATAGCTCGGACTCGAGCTACTGACCACTCAATAACTCAGATAACTCCATATCATTCCATCAGGTTGTGAAGGAGCCCTCTGAAGACTGGGACAACTTGACCCCTAGGTTAGAGTCGCCCGATCAAAGCTACTCGAACCATTTATGATTCGAAACATTCAAGCAATCCGAACAATTTAATGATAAGGTAACTCAAATGGTCGATTGACTGAAGTGGCATGTAGCTCGGTCAGAAGCTTAGAGAGGCCCAAGGTCGGGGTGGTATGGCAGATTTGAGCAACTCAATAGGCTCTCAAAGAAAAATTGGTAATTTCACACGAGTTAGGGAAATCGAACCACCGAAGTACCAATAGCTCGGATATCCAAGAAACTGTATAAAGATTATAATATCTCATAGCACAGACTATGAAGTATAACTCCTATAATAGACGAAGACATCACACATAACAGACTATCAAGTATAGCACATACTATGACAGTAGCTCTGACTACTTGACTATATCCCCATGGCCTTGACCATGAAGACAGCACAGACTGTATTATTTTCACAGCATAGGCAATGAAGACAGCACAGACTGTGTAATTCTGACTACGTAATTACAATGACATAGCACAGTGACCCCGAGTAACTCGACCTGAGTGGGTCGGGTACTTGACCTAAGTGTGTCGGGTACCCACGTGACACTCGTCAGCCGACCTAGTTGAGTTGGAATAGAACACTACCTAGATGATTTTTGAGATAAAATCCCTTGATTCCCTGAGATCACCTTTTATGATCTGATTAGATATGTTGAAGAGTCCTATCTGAACCATAACATAGCTCCTCTGGGTGCTATAAATAGGGGGATAGTCATGTTTTCAGATCAATCAGATTTTGATAGCTGGATACGTTGTTCATACTACCATTATTCCATACTCAATTAGCCTTCTCCTTCACCTAACTTCGTCTCTCTCCCTTCTGTGCTTTTGATCACTTTGCATATTTTATCTCTCTAGTTATTCTTTGTTTATTCATTCTAAAAGAGCCTTACATTCTTTGGCGATTCCACTAGAGAGGTGAATTTGTGAATGGTCAGTACTCGAAGCGAATTACATACAACACCGAAAGCAGCCATGTCAGAAGGTCATTCTCACAGTAACGAGCATAGCGGCAAGCCCAGAGCAGAGCATCGGGAACGCAGTAACCGTTGTGATGATCTATTTTTAGACGCACTGTAGAGCATCCAGGACGGCTAAACCAGTATTCCAAATGCAATCGCAGGGATGACGAATTCAGTCCTAGCTGTGGTAGCTAAAGCCAATTGGGCAGGCATCCTAGTCAAGAAGATACTAGTGACTCCGGTAATGATACAAGGACTAGCCAACCCAAATCCTTTGATGCCAGGAACCTAGGCCTTGTTTGCTATAATTACCGATGTCCAATTGCCATCCTTACCAGATCCAGATATTCAACCTCCTTATCCGCTGTATCTCTTAAGAGTACCCTACCCCGAAGGATACATGGCCCCTAAATTCATAAAGTTTGATGGCAGGAAGGGAAATGCTACGAAACACGTAGTCCCATTCGTCGAAACTTTGGGAGCCTATGGTGGAGATCATACGTTACGACTACAGAAGTTTTCCAAATCTTTGACAGATAGAGCGTACAGTTGGTATGTCAACCTACCACCAGAGTCAGTCATCACCTGGGAGGACATGGTTAATAAATTTCACACCAAGTTCTTTCAAGTGCATGAGAAGGTAACAACACTCACCTTGGTAAGAGAGACGTAGAGACTCGGGGATGAACTACTCGAGTACGTAAAAAGGTTTCAAGATCTAGCTGTTGAGTGTCATGATCCGATCGGTGAAACCCACCTGGTGCAGATGTGTGTTCAAGGGATTTTACAAGAGTACCGAGCGCATCTTTTCAACCTCAACTTGCCCACGTTCTTAGCTCTGATCGAAGTAGCTCAGAACCTCTGTAATGCCATCAAGCCACCTACTAAGCCAGTTTCCTTCCATAGTGATTGGGCCCAGGCTTCTACAGCTTCTGACGGACAGAAGAGAGAAAGAGGAAGAGGTGATGATCGAAATAAAGGATGGCGAGATAATGAGACACCACCGTACCCTTGCAGTATCGAGATGGTAAAGAAATTAGTCAAGTAATGGGTAGCTGATAAAGAATTGACACTCCCGCCAGTGGACACCCTCCCATCTAAGAAAGATAGAGAAGGTCCGAACTACTATGTCTATCATATGACAACTTCACACCCCAAGGAGAGGTGCTTCACACTCAAAGGGATCTTTAGAAGAAGGATGGCTGAAAAGAAGTTGAGGTACACAGATGATGAAGATACTGATATTAGAAAGAAGCCATTCCCCGAGCAGCATAGAGAGATTAACATGATGACGGGAGATGACGAAGTACATGAGGTGGCAGATTGCAGGGGCATGCAGGATTCGGTCAAAGCGTTGCAGGAATCATCAAAGTTTAAACAATTTTAGGATCATCTCAGATTCACAGAGAAAACACGAAGGGAGGCAATCAAAGCAATTATGCGCATAGCGAAAGCTAACGACTCGAGTTGCTCAACCTCAGAGGGAGTACTTCATAAAGTAGCCATGAACTCGTCAAAAGCAATAGTATTCACGGATTGCCACCAGAGGTATCCCTTACCTCATAATAGGCCTCTGTATATCACTGGTATAATCAATGGAGTATTGTTTAGACGAATATTTTTGGATAGTGGGGCCTCTATCAATATTATGCCTAGAAAACATTTAAAAGTACAGGGATCGCAGAGGATAAAATAGTCAGCCAACCCATAACAGTGACTGGTTTTGGAGGAGAGAGAAAGATGACTCAGGGATATATCACAGTGAAGCTCGAGTTGCAGGGGATCTGCATGCCTGTCAAGTTCCATATCATCGATGCAGACACGAGCTACCATGTTATTCTAGAGAGATCTTGGATGCACAGGTATGGTGCCGTACCCTCCAGCTATCACCAATGTGTTAAATTTCATTGGCATTGAAAAGAATGGGAGCCACCAGGAAGCCGTTCCATTATGGAGAGGCACATCTCGCGGATGCAATATTCTTTGACAAATTGTCAAAAAACAAAGCGATGGCTGATAGGGAAGAATCGATCAAAATACCAAAGTGGGAAGAGTTGAGCAAAGGAAGAATGGAGACCGGTTCGAGCAATAAGGCACGTACATCCAAGTCAGAGTCACCAGTGAAGCTGGTAAAGGTCAAAGAAGGGGGAAAGATGATCTATTACTTATGAAGGTGCACAGGATTAGCCACCACTTCACAGGCAGCTCCTTAGCACTACTGATGTCACCTTGCCACAACTAGCCCCAGATTGCATCCAGGATGGCCCTCGACCCCAGCAAGGGCCGCTAGAAGAGGTTGACTTGGGCACGAATGGCCAGCCACCCAAACTCGTATATATCAACAAAACACTGATGGAGGAATTCAAAGGCCGCCTAATCGAATTACTCAGACAGTACTTCGATGTGTTTGCATGGAGCTATGAGGAGATGCTGGGATTAGAGGAAGAATTCGTAACACATCATATGGATGTACTACCGGATGCTCGTCCAGTAAAATAAGCAGCTCAAAAGTATCATCCCGAGCTAGAAGAAAATATTAAGGTAGAGATTGAGAAATTACAAAAAGCCAAGTGCATCAAACCCATATAGTATCCAACCTAGCTGGCAAACATAGTGCCAGTAAAGAAGAAGAACGGACAGATCAGGATATGTATCGACTTCAGAGATCTGAACAAGGACTATCCGAAAGATGAGTTCCCACTCCCACATATCGACACGCTGGTTGATGCTGCCTCGGGACGCGAGATGTTCTCCTTTATGGACGGGTTCAGTAGTTATAACCAAATCAGAATGGCATCAGGAGATGTAGAAAAAATGGCTTTTCGTACACTAGTAGCTAATTTCTACTACACCGTCATTCCATTTAGATTGAAGAACCCTGGCGCAACAAATCAGCGGGCTATGCTTGCAATATTCCATGATATGTTACACTAGATCGTGGAAAACTATGTGGATGACCTGGTGGTAAAGTTAAAGAAGCAGCAGGACCACCTGACCGACCTAGAGACAGTATTCAGAAGATGTAGGAAATTCAAAATGATGATAAATCCCCTCAAATGTGCATTCAGGGTAATAACAGGAAAGTTTTTGGGATTTTTGGTCCATCACCACGGAATAGAAGCAGATAGTGAGAAATAAAATCCATAATAGAGATGCCTCCCCTGTGGTCCTAGAAGTCACTGAAAGGTTTCCTAGGAAAGATTCTTACCTACGGCGTTTTATTCCAGCATTGACAGAAATTACTTTCCCCTTTACAGAACCGTTCCAAGGAAACAAAAAGTTTGGATGGACAGAAGAGCATCACTGGGCTTTCGAAAAAATTAAAGTTGCTCTAATATCGCCTCAGACCATGATTGCGCCACAACCCGCTAAGCCTCTCATTCTATACCTTACATCCACTGCAAGGTCCATTGGGCCTCTATTAGTGCAAAAGGTCAAAGGAGTCGAGCGACCAGTGTACTACATTAGCAGGAAGATTAAGGGTCCAGAAGTGAGATACACCCCGTTCGAAAGACATTGCTTAGCGTTGGTATTCATAGTGCAAAAGTTAAGTCACTATTTCCTGACTCATCGTATCGAGATGGTTACTAAGTGCAACCCAGTCAGATTTTTGCTTAGTAAGCTGGCGCTAACTAGATAGGCAACTAGGTGGATGTTAGCCTTTGCCAAATTTGACATCGTGTGCTAGGGCCCTAGCCGAACTACTTGCACAATTCTTGAACCAGAGAATCGAACCAATCAGCGAGGAATTACCAGGGGAAGCATGCACCATTGTGTTCACAGAAAGACCGAATGAATGGTGGGTCCTACAATTTGACGAAGCCACGACAGGAGGCACAAGAGGTGCAGGAGCAGTACTGACTCACCAGGAGTCTAATAGGAGGGTCGAGTTGGCCTACAAGTTGTAGTTTAACTGCTCCAACAACGAGGCCAAGTATGAGGCACTTATCATAGGACTGTTGGCCACGGAGCGAATGGGAATAAGGTAACTAAAGATCTTAAGAGACTCAAGCCTAGTAGTGAAACAATCAACAGGAGAGTTCAGTTTGAAGGAAGCCGCCAGCTCAAAAAGTTCAAAGAGGTAAGGATTGACCATGTACCTAGGTCAGCCAATCGACTACCCGATGCATTGGCTACCCTAGGGGCAAAGCTACTGCAATCAAACGATGCGGCGACTATCACAGTGAGACGAAAGGAAAAACCAACTACCCTCTCGGGACTGTACCCATGTCGGCCCAAAGAAGATTGGCGCTCCCCTATTGTCACTCACCTATATAATGGCTAGGGGACGGTACCCATAGTCGAACTGGCCCGGTTCACACTGATCAAAGGGGAGATCTACCATCGAATAACAGAGGGCTATGGCCCGATGCATAGATAATGAGGAAGCCAGACTGAAACTACACCGGATACACGAGCAAATTTGTAGAGAAGCCCACATAAGTTTGTACTAAATAATTTAGAGATAGGGATATTACTGGCCAGAAATTGCGAGAGATGCTGCTCAATTGCAAGGGAAATGTGTGCACTGTAAAGCTACAACTATCGGGCAAGAATGATCGCTTAATGAAGTATTGAGTGATTAGAGAGTTCCATACCAGGAATACCTACAGGGAGGGGCACTCCCACTCGACCCGATGATCGCAGCCCAGGTGATGAAGCATGCGACAAGACATTTCATCGAGCAAGAGAAACTATTTCGAAGAAGTGTGTAAGGAGATCCACTACAATACGTATCATATGAGGAGACAGAAGAATTGATGAGGGCAGCGCATCAAGAGAAACACCAGGGAGGAACAAAGTTGTACGAGCAACTACTTCACTTAGGTTACTACTGGCCAACTATGCAAGAAGACACAAAGAAGTATGTCAGGAGATGTCAAGCTTGTAAAAATCACAGCAACGTGATACATGCCACAACAGTAGACCTACATAGTTTGAAGACTCTGTGGCCTTTTCACACATAGGCCATGAACCTCATTGGACCAATACACCCTCAGGTGAGGGGGCATCAATAGATCTTGGTTGCCACGGAGGTATTTACAAAGTGGGAAGAAGTGAAACCAATGAAGAAAGCAGTGGCAGATGCAGTGGCCAATTTCATCAAGGAACGCATCATATGCTGATTCAAAATTCTGCAAGTCATATTATCAGATAATGGTATACCCTTCGTTAACAAGCAGGTTCAGAAGTTGCTCGACTCCTATAAGATCAAGCACTACAAGTCATCACCTTACTATCCAAAAGGGAACGGGCATGCCGAAGCAACGAACAGGACTCTAATAAGAGTATTAAGCAAGATAATGGAAGAGAATGGGAAGGTGTGGCCAGATCACCTCTCAGTTGTGTTATAGGCCTACCGAACAGCTTAGAGGCCCTCCACCTCAGCCTCACCCTTCTCATTGGTTTATGGGTCCGAAGAAGTACTGTCAATTGAGCTGGTAGTACCCTCAGCCAAGATGGCCCTGGCTATAGGCTAGAACCTGCATCATTGATTGTCGTACTTTCAACCAATCGAGGAAAGGAGAAGCAAGGCAAGAGATAAGTTAGAAAGGACTTAGTAGCTAAGAGAAAAAGCATACAACAAAAAAGTGCAACGAAGGGAGTTCTGTGAGGGAGACGTGGTTTGGAAGTTGGTCGACCCCATCATGAGAGGGCTCGCCGTGCCCAAGTTTTATCCCAAATGGGAGGGTCCTTATAGGATTGAGCAGAGTAGTGCAAGCGGATACTATAAGCTGGTCAAAGTAGACAGTGGCTTTAAAATTCGCCATATTAATGTTAGATTCATAAAGCGGTACTATGCGTAGATGTGTGCTTGTAACAGCCAATTATACCGTTCAATAAATTTCTTCTTGTCCAGCCCATATGTAAAATAAATAAAAAAATAAAAAAACTTCCACCAAGTCCTACTAACAAAGCCTATAGTAAATCTTTCATCAAGTTATCCCTTATGTCAACATCAAGTGGTAGGTGAGAATCCTACCGAGCAACTTCTGCCAAGTCAACCTTGAGCTGCTACTAAATGCACAAATGTTTAACTCGACCTTCGACATTGTCGTCTTCAGATCCGAAACACGTTGGACCTATAAGCTCAAGGAATACTCACCCTCAGGGACTCAAGTAAGTGACTCCTTATGTGTTATCAGAGAGCGAGCCATGCTTAGTTTACCTCGAAGCCATAACAAGTCGAGCCGCACCTGCTCCACATCATTGACCCCTGCTAAAGCAGTGTCCAAAGTAGATAAGTTCAATTCATGTATGGTAAAGTCCGATAGTTGTCAAACCAGGGAGCACAAGGCATGAAGGGTAAGACCAAGCATTATAGGACCATGCTGATGGTAGTGAGCAAAAGTCTCTGGGCGACGAGACTTGATGGCTTCCAGAGTAGGCACGTCTAGCAAAGGTACCTTTCACCCTAGGAATGTGTTGGCAACGTCGTAAGGTGCCTCTAGACTGATTGCTGGCTCTGAAGATGGAAGCTATACCGCACCTAAGGGAATGATTGGCTCTTGTTCTAGCTCTACCTCCTCCATACCCATTCGATTTGGTGTTTCTACCTCGGATTACGATCCCCCAGACTCCGATAGGTGAAAATGGAGGAGCGAGTCTAAGCACTCGGGGGAGGATAGTTCAGCAGCCTATTTAACTTCCTTGTCAAATCTAAGAAGAGGGGCCATTTTAGCAATAACCTCATCCGCTGACGTGTTGAAGCCAGATTTTGGAAATAGAAGACCTTCTTAAGTAGGGATGGAAGGTTAAGGAGAAGACCTTTGAGGAAGGGGAGCCGAAGAAGATTCTATCCTAGTCTTTAGCACAGGCGAAGGCACAACACGTCTACGGCGACTCCAGAGCATCTCATCCAGATGAACGCCATCCTCAGAATCTTTATCCTCCTGCGCAGCTGTAGGATGGGATGCCACGGAGGTAATAGGAATAGGAGGGGCCACTGAGGTACTAACTGCCTATCAAGTTACAAATATATAAAAAAAGAAGAATGTATGTAAGAGGAAGGCATTGATACCAAGTTATTTCATCACTTACTCGACGAAGCCTCCTCAAGGAAGGAGCTTCTTCGCCGACTGGTTGTAACAAGCCATGGCTGGGACCTGCTTCGTCCACTTGATCAATTGTATGCTTAGCCGCCTATACCGTAGATCATGTAACACGGCCTTCGACAACTTGAAGGGGACAGCGGCGATGACCCCTGGTAAGGGCTGGGCTCACTGAGTAGTAGGAGAGACCGTAAAATATTTGATGCGAGTACCTCGATCACGTTTCCTGCTAGGTAAGCGACAAGCTATAATTGATTTCAGTAATGGGCGAGCAATCGCCACTGTTGCCTCGGTAGAAGAAAAGCGGGAGAAAGAGTTTAGGTTTTGACGCCAATAATGGGAGTGATTCGGAGTGTAATGACTGATACGCCCCCGAGACGGGAGCTCAATAACTGAAAGAAGAAAGGGGGTAGCCAAGTTACCAAGCATGAAGGGCGCATAACTGTCAACATAAGAACAAGGTCGAAGCCGATACATAGGGGTCCCCTGGTTGAAGCTGAATTGTCGCAGCACTCGGTCAGGATGATAGGAGGAGACAACAACGCCATCCTTGGTAATGTATGGGAGAAAACCCGGGAGAAGCATGGATAAGATAGTAAGCTGAGAACTTTCCAAAGAAGAAGCAGTCTCCAGCTACAAATGTTGTGGGGCATCGAAATATCAGTGCGGGAAAACTACCCCGATAGGGGCTGAAGTGTAGGGGCAAAATGAAAAGTCGCTAACCTTGTTAAAAAAAGGAAAAGATATCCTTCACGGAACTTTGACCCTTCCATCTAAAAATCAAGGGGTAGTCACTGTAGATCTCTACCATTTACATATTACCATCCGCATCAGTAGACTGGATTCTTCTTGTAGAAGTAAAAAGAAGATGACTAGGAGTGTAACTGGGAAACCGCTCGTACAGCACTTCTTGGAGAAAAATGGCGAAAACAAAAGAAGCTATTTCATATCAACCCACAAATTGCTCTATTTCAATCTTCAGGAGGTCTAGCATTTGATAAAGGGTCCCCAAGAACAACGTGCCCAGCGAAACCAGCTCCCCCCGAGCCAATTGGATGGCTAAAGGGAAGGTAAGAGAAGAAACACTGTTCGGTGGACTTTCAGGAATAACGAGAGTTGACAGGAAGAATGAAATAAAAGTTGCTAAATATAGGTCAGTTTCATAGCCATCCCTGGGGAACTCAACCCTGCCACCATCATCATCAGCCCCTTTCGGTTGAATATCCTTGAAAAAATAGCGAATCTACGATGCATAGGTAGATTTGGTGGAAGAGCGACGAGTGGGAAGGGTGCACCAGCATCATCAAAATGACTACCAAAATTAGCAGTATGGATTAGATAGGCTCAGAGTCTAGACACCATCTCACGATCTGGATGGGATAGATCATCAAGATTGAAGATAGCTCGCCCGCGGATGTCAAGATGGAGTAGTACGGAGACATCTTCTAAAGTGGGGGTCCACTTACCCCATGGGGTGATGATGGTGTGTGAATCCACGCTCCAATGATTCACGAGTGCCTCCAAACTGGAAATGCTCTATCGCATGTGAAGCGTTCTAGAGAGCATAACGGAAGGAAGAATGCCGGCACGATCAAGGATCTCGTGGAAGTTTACTTTGTGAATGACATCCTTAACCCATTTGGGCCAGCCAAAAGTAGGACCTGAGGGGGTTTTGAATTGCAAAAACGAGTAAGGGTAATCACCCCTTTCGATTTGAAGACGAGAAACAGAGGAGGGAGTAATCATCTCGGCCTTTTCGGGGTTTACCTATGGGTAAAGAAGTGAAGGCATTCACTGCTCTCCAAAAGTTGTGGTGGACTCCGGAGTGAAGGCATTCACTGCTCTCCAAAAGTTGTCATTTTTACCACCAAAAAAGGGTGCCGTGCGCCATTTGGACAGAGGAATAGCAGTGTGAGCCTCTAGGTAGGCCCCATCAACATTGACATTAGCAGTAGAGTGAGAAGCCATCACAAGAAATTAAGTCAAAGGAAGAGAGTCAGAAGATCGATGAGGTGATTAAGGTTGGCAGGATTCAAAAAAAGTGGGGACCAAATGAAAGCTCAGGCACTATTTAAATAAAATAGAAAGAAGGTGAAAGAGTGACGAGCATTTATATGCTGGCGAGGGGAAGTTGAGGCGATGTAACGACTGGTCTTCATATGCACATGCACGTGATGGCGCGTGAGTTACACGTACGAGAGGAACTCGAGTCGCTCACGCGCGTGTAGGCGACAAAATATAGATAGCTGATATTAGGAAACCATAGAAGATTTGGGCATTTCTTGATCCCGAACCACTCAGCTTGTTATCATGAGACATACCCAAACCACGTGAGATCCTGATACAAATCTAATGGCTCGGATATCTAAAAAATAACTGGAGTATATGGATAAGTGGAAATGTCGAGCAAGGGCAAAGAGACACTGGCCCAGGGGCTCGAGCCTCTCGTCAGCTCTATAGCTCGGATAACTCTATATCATTCCCTCAAGTTGTGAAGGAGCCCTCTAAAGACTCGGAAAACTCGACCCCAAGGTTAGAGTCACCCGATCAAAGCTACTCGAACCATTTATGATTCGAAACATTCAGACAATCCGAACAATTTAATGATAAGGTAACTCAAATGGTCGATTAAATAAAGTGGCATGTAGCTCGGTCAGAAGCTTAGAGAGGCCCAAGGTCAGGGTGGCATGGTAGATTCGAGCAACTCAATAGGCTCCCTAAGAAAATTTGGTCATTTCACACGAGTTAGGGAAACAGAACCACCGAAGTACTAATAGCTCGAATATCCGAGCAACTGTATAAAGATTATAATATCTCATAGCACAGACTATGAAGAATAGCTCCTATTATAGACGAAGACAACCCACAGCATAAATTTTGAAGCATAGCACATACTATAACAGTATCTCTGACTACTTGACTATATTCCCATGGTCTTGACCATAAAGACACCTCAGACTGTATTATTTCCATGGCATATGCTATGAAAACAGTACAGACTATGTAGCTTTGACTATCTAATTACAAAGACATAGCACAGACTATGTAACTCAACACAGACTGAACAAAGCCAAACATATATGGCACAGACTATATCACGTAGATTCCTTTGAGAATCGAAAGACTGTTCCAGAGACAATGAAGATAATGGCAGTATAATCCTACACAGGACATTGGGAGACATGTGATTTGGTGGCTAAGGAAAATGATTTGTCGAGTTACGGGTACCCACGTGACACTCGTCGGCCAACCTAGTTGAGTTAGAATAGAACACTACCAAGATGATTTTCGGGATAAAATTCCTTGATTTCTTGAGATCACCTTTCATGATCCGATTAGATCTGTTGAAGAGTTCTATCTGAACCCTAACATAACTCCTCTGAATACTATAAATAGGGGGATAGTCATACTTTTGGATCAATCAGATTTTTATAGCCAAATACGTTGTTCATACTGCCATTATTCTATACTCAATTAGCCTTCTCCTTCACCCAATCTTGTCTCTCTCCATTCTGTACTTCTGATCATTTTTGCATATTTCATCTCTCTAGATATTCTTTGTTTATTCATTCTAAAAGAGCCCTACAGACTACATATTGAATGACTTACACGGTAAGTAAAGTATTAAATAGGGAATAACTAATATCATAAAATTTGTGATATTGTAAAAATTTAAAAATCTAAATTATTTAATACTTTATACAATACTTAAAAAAATAATATTTTATGATTTACAACTAATACAATCTAGTACTATAATATAACTAATACAATTCAATCCCATTGATCATTTGCCTATCTCTTCAAAAGTAATCTAAAATTCACCTTATGGTTCTATTTATCTTTTTTCACCAACTTGCTAAAATCAATTTTATAATTTTTATTTTATTATTTATTGTACTTTAATTAAATAAGAGAGAAATAATATTACAATTATTCCTTAAAAATGTAATAAAATATATTACTTATCACTTCTATCATCATAATTCAGTCCCGTACATGAAATATATCTTCACGTCTTGCCATACAAAACTATTCAATGCAACAATGCCCCAGGTTAAAGATTTTGCAATGATAAAATGAGGGATGTTTGTCTTAATAGTTAAAAGATTTTTTTTAAATTTTCTTTTACTTTTTTTATTTTTAAGTTAAATTTCTTGTGTTTCATTTTATCATAACTAGATGATATAAGAAGTAACATCTTTTTGATCAATGCTGAAAAGTTATTAGACTAAGTGTCGTTCGTTCTGGCGGAAAATATTTAAAAAATATATTTTTTATTTGTTTGATTATGATTTTGAAAATGATAGTGCTAGTATCAGGGTTGTATACTAAAAATAATATTTTAATTTTGGTATTTAATTTTATTTATTAATAAAAATAATTTTTTTATTTTATGAGAATCTTCATAAGCCAATATATGCATTTCGCTATTTATTTAATAATTGTGCATTTCTTTCTTTTATTCTACATAGTATTTAATCTGGTATATAGAGTTTTGCTTACACACAGAATACCAGATTATCGATTCTTGTACAATACAAGTTTTTAATTCACAGTCTTAGATGGAATTGGACACACTGTCGGTACAACTATAACACAATATTTTAATAGATCTGTCTTAATTACGGGGAGCGATAATTGTTTCGACAATTATTCTAACTCATTGTGTTAGTACACTTTGTATGTATTAAACATGATTGTATTTGGATAATTAATTTTGTACCGACTATATGAATTAATTTACACTCATGGTTATTTTAAGTGTTTATACCCGAAATAATTATTATACACATATTTAATGTTCGTTATTTTGATTCATTAGAGGATGCGATTTTTTACGGGTTAATAATTCTAGTGAGTTGGATAACAACCTTAATTATATGATGGATATTAATTATTGACAGAATCTACGTTTGTTGATCGGGATTGAAGATACCCTCTTGAGAAAGGTTATAAGTTTTGATCATGCCAAACTCTACATGTGAATTTTATATTCCGGCATGCCAAATAAGTTTAACAAAAGGTCTTAAAATTTTTTCAAATAAATCGATTAAATAAAAATGTCAGTAATTTAATTTAATCGGCAGCTATCTGCAATTTTAATGTGGAAGAAAATAAATAAATATTTAACAACAAGAGTTCGAATACTTCGATTTTGAGAATAAAGCCAAGAGTGCAATTATAATTTTTCAGTAGAATGAATTATAATTTATATTTTATGAAATTACTTCTGTTTTGAGATAAAATTTCATAGTTATATTAGGAGCCCGTGTCATATTTACTCCGCATGTCCTTACTATACCCTATATAAATGCTGTTATAAATCCTGACCACCAAAATTAATTCATTCAGTCTTCAAGAATAGGGTTTTTATCTCTTTTGTGAAAATCACTTTTGTGAAAATCTAAGTGTAGTCAATTAGGGTTTAAAGAATACAAAGAAAAAAACCCACACTTTAATTGTGTTCTTGGCGCTTAGAAATCGGAAGAAGACTTAATTGGAGAAAAGTTTGTCGGCCAATAACATGTTGATCTTTAAATTAAAGTTTGTTGCCGAAAATAAAATCAAATCAGACAGGTTTCGCAAGTATAATTATTTTCTAAATTCGGGAGTTACACCGAGTTTATTTTTGATTGTTTGATATCAAAAGTTTTAATCTGAAGCATGTTTTGGCACTTACCCATTCAAATGTTTTTATTATGATTCTTATGCATAATTATCAAATCTTGGTCTTCGGCCAAACAATTGGTATCAAAGCATTTTTTGATTATGTATATGAGTAAAACCAGGGTTCGGGTATATTTAGATGTCACGCTCCAAAATCCAGGATCACGTCAAAATTCACCAAACACCAGTTTTATGAATATAAGTTTTCATACATTCAAATTCACCTGTTGAAATCAAATGAAAACCCAATATACATCTCTCATAAACAATAAACATACAGTTCCAACATTCATACAGTATATTGCCTTATGGCGTACAAAACTTGCCTTTAGCAACAGGCATACCAAAAAGGAAAACTATATAAGTCTTCCGCCATCCGTCACTACGGGCATCACAAAATCTACTCAAGATCATGCTCCATAGCATCACCTGGAAATGGTTTTGTATAGAAAATCTCACCCGTGAGCCGAAGCCCAACAGAAATAGATTATAAAGCTGAAAAGCAAGATATGCAATCATATGGTGGGACCTAACTCGACCATAAGTAAAACCATGCATTATAACTAATGCAAGCAACAGTTAAAGAAAACTATAATCAAAACGTTGTTTTCCACTCGGATCTCACACACCGAGGAAAAAGATAAAAACAGTTTGCTTCACTCGGGCCACACAACCGAGGAGAAAAGATAAAAATAGTTTGCTCCACTCGGGCCACACAGCCGAGGAGAAAAGATAAAATGAAATCCTATGTACCGACTCCGTCACAAGGAGACAAATGTAACAATCATAGACTCCTACCCCTTTACCAAATCCCTACAAATCGTAGGACCGGTTAGGTAATTGCAAGTTCTACGCGAAGCCACCACAATAAAAAAGCTAAGTTTACCGACCCGAAACCCAAGGGAACAAAGCACCCAACCACCTAGTTTACGGGGATTAACCCAAATGACCAAGGTACCTATTCTGCGCACGTTTCTAGACTTTCACCGAGGGTAACTCGTGCAAAATATCCATTGTCCTGGTACATCTTGAGAATCATTTATCAAAACTAAAACCTTTTTCCACATATATACATTATACATGTATATATAGATCCAATCCGTCAACATGGAGATCAAGATCCATCCATCCACATGGAGATCAAAACAAAACATGTAAAAACATGAGTTCAAATCCATCTACCATGGAGATTGACGCATGAAAATGCATGGATTTCATCAAATCATTTTAAAAGTTGAACCTCAACCCCACAAGTTAGCTCCAAACCATCAAAAACATGATTTTCAAAAATACACCCTCAACAGCCCAGGTTCAGCCGGCTGGACCTACCCTCCAATCGACTGAAGAACACACTGGAATCTATGCCAAAACGCCCAACAACACTGTTCAGTCGACTGACCCCATGGGTTCAGTTAACCAAACCCACAAACCATGATCCAGTCAATTGACCTAAAAGGGTTTAGTCGACCGAACCAGCCTAGAAAATATTTTTCACCTACGATTTTGCCATTTTAAATCTGAGATGAAGCCTCGAAACTTCCATCTTACACCAATGAACTCACACACGCTCAAGCCTATCACCAAAGGCTTCAAAAGAAACATCCAATACCATTTTCATCCAACCGAAACAACGAAAAAAGGTTTTTAAACCAAAAAGCTACTTTTCCCAAACATGAAACACCTTTTCATGAATATAAAATATTAAAGATGCATAAGATTATATACGACACCCTCTAACAACTTTAAAGTCTAGAATCCTACCCCGACGAGTCAAGAACTCGATGCCTCGATCTACGTGTAAAATGGAGCTTCGTCAGAATGTAATTCTGTCCAGATGGACGCGTAGAGCACGATGCCTATAACAAGGATTGGTTGTTGGTCCTTCAGAAACCAAGTTACGGGCCCCCGAGAAGTTAGAGAGAAGGTAGAGAAAACTTAGGAGTTAAGTTTTGAAAATATTTTTTAAAAATATCTAACTCCAGATATTTATAGGCCTCTAAAATATCTTTTTTTTTTTTGAACTTTTAAAATTCACACCGTAACTCCCTGCTTCCTTTGGGACCAACCCAGCATGCTCAGATAAACTCAATCATACATCAAAACGCTTAGAAACATGTTGAAGCAAAAATTCTAAACATGCGTCAAAAAGCGCCGAATATGCATATATTATAAAAAGAGACGGTACAGGGTCTCACAACTCTCCCCCTTAAGGAATTTCGCCCCCAAAATTCACTACAAGGTCATGAGGTGAACAACTCTGGGTATCTAACACGGACCCTGGACTCAAGCTCCCAAGTCGCTTCTTCAACCCCGTGATGAAGCCACTGAACTTTGACATAAGCAATCGTTATCCCCCGTAACACTTGTTCCTTCGTATCTAGAATCCTCACAGGATGTTCCTCATAGGTGACATCCTCATCAACTCGCAACTCAGCCCAATCTAGAACATGTAACGGATCTGGCTCATACGTCAGAAGCATGAAAACGTGAAACACGTTATGCACAGATGCCAACTGAGGTGGCAAGGCCAGACGGTATGCTTCCACTCCAATCCTTTCTAGAATCTCGAATGGTCCAATAAAGCACGGAGATAGCTTCCCGTTACGGCCAAATCTCATCAACCCTTTACGTGGCGAGACTTTCAGAAACACATGATCTCCCACTACAAACTCCAAAGGTCTCCTCCTCTGATCTACATAACTCTTTTGGCAGCTCTGTGCTGTAACGAAACACTGACGAATCATTGCAACCTTCTCGGTCGTCTCCCGCACTAGGTCGGGTCTTAAAATAGCGGTCTCTTCCACCTCTGTCCAACACACATGCCATCTACATGGTCTACCATACAAACCCTCATATGGTGCCATCCCAATACTAGACTGATAGCTGTTGTTGTATACAAACTCTGCCAATGATAGATGGTCCTCCCAAGAATCTCAAAAATCAAGCACACAGGCTCTCAACATGTCCTCCAAAATCTGGATGGTCCTCTCAGATTGACCGTTGGTCTATGGGTGAAAAGATGTGCTGAAAGTCAAGCTCGTTCCCAAAGCCATCTGAAGAATGCCAAAAGTGCGATGTAAAGCGCGGGTCTCGATCAGAAACAATAGTCACCAGTACTCCGTGTAGTTGGACTATCTCCCAAACATGCAACCTACCCAATCTGTCCACCGAATCCCGCACTCGAATGGAAAGAAAATGTGCCGACTTCATCAACCTAACAATCACAACCCAAACAGCATCATGTCCCGTCGGCGATCAAGGAAGGCCCGATATAAAATCCATCATGATATTCTCCCACTTCCACTCACATATAGGCAAAGGCTGTAATAATCCTGCAGGTCGCTGGTGTTCCACCTTTACTTGCTGACTAGTAAGGCACCGAGACACAGATCGGATCACGTCTCTCTTCATTCCCGCCCGCTAGAACTGACAGCACAAGTCGTGATACATCTTCGTGCCTCCGGGATGCACTGCAAGACGTGAATGATGAAAATCATGTAGCACCTCAGCACGACACGACTCTGGCACAAACAGTCACCCTGTCAACCTCAAACTCTGATCTGAACCCACCGTCCATCTTGCCGTGTCCTTCCCACTAGTAATGCGATCCCGTATCATCTGAGCCTCCTGATCGGTTCACTGAGTCTCTAACACGCGTGCAACCAATGCGGGTCGTGAAGCTACTTAATATAAGGTCGTACCTGTCCCTGTCTCTCTGAGACACAGATCAAACTCCCCAACATCTCTAAGCATATCCCATTCTCGTATAGCCACAGAAGCTAACGAACCATGAG
>JAUMHN010271742.1:0-19183 GCA_032360265.1 Heliamphora ciliata
TCTGGCTGCTACTTGCTATTGGCCTCTGTACCAGCTTGACGTGAAAAATGCTTTTCTTCCTGGCGATTTGCAAGAGGAGGTTTATATGGAGCAACCTCCCGGTTTTGTTGCTCAGGGGGGGTTGCAGCTGGTCTGTCGTCTCCATCGATCTCTTTATGGCTTGAAGCAGTCTCCACGTGTGTGGTTTGGTCGATTTAGTATGGTTATGCACCAGTTTGGTCTTCTACAGTCTGGCAAATATCATGCGGTGTTCTATAGACGCTCATCTGCTAGTTGTATTTAATTGATTGTTTACGTTAATGATATTGTTATCACAAGTGATGATGCAGTGGGCATTTCTACGTTGAAGCAATTTTTGAAATCTCGGTTCCAAACTAAAGACTTGGGAGAATTGAAATACTTTCTTGAAGTCGAAGTAGCATGAGGTAAGAAGGGTATCTTTATCTCATAGAGAAAGTATGTGTTGGATATTCTTGCTGACGTAGGACTTTTGAACACAAAGGAGGTCGAGTCACCTATAGACCCGAGTGTTAAACTTCTCCCTGATAAGGGTGATGTTTTTCCGCATCCCGACAGATATAGGAGAATGGTTGGGAAGTTGAATTATCTGACAACAATGATAAGACCAGATATAGCATTCCCTGTGAGTGTGGTGAGCCAATTCATGGCGGCACCTCGGGTCCCACATTGAAATGTCGTGGTTAAAATTCTACGCTATATCCACAGTAATCCCGGTAAGGGGTTGTATTTTAGTAATCACGGCCATTCTATGATGGAAGGGTATTCTGATGTTGACTGGACGGGATGCCCCATTGATCGGCGGTCTACTTCTGGATTCTCTATATTTCTCGGTGGCAATCTTATCTCTTGAAAGAGCAAAAAGCAGGATGTGGTTTCGAGATCCAGTGCAGAAGCTGAATATTGGGCCATGGCCTTGGCCACATCTGAGATTTTGTGGCTTTATCAATTGCTTAGTGAGTTTGGTGATCTCTGCAATGGCCCCACGAAGCTTTGGGGTGAAGATAAATTTGCAGTATATATTGCCACGAATCCAGTGTTCCACGAGCGTACTAAACATATCGAAGTGGACTGCCATTTTATTCGGCATGAGTATCAGAATGGTGTGATCGTGTTCGGTGCGGTTCATACTTGAGAGCAGTTGGTGGATATCTTTACTAAGTCTATTCTAGGTCCTCGGGTTCGATACATATGTAACAAGCTGGACATGTTAGATATATATGCACCAACTTGAGGGGGGTGTTAGCTTTATTATAATTGTATTATATTAGCTTTATTATTATTTTCCAGTGTGGTTGGGCATACCGTATCTTATTATGTAGTCTCATTGTTTTATAAATAAACCGTTGCGTACCCTATTGGGGTTAACGTGCCTTCATTAAGCTTAATACTATTTGTTTAATAACTGGCGATCGAGAACAATGGAAGGCATGCGATTAATCAGATAACAAACTGTAAGGACAACATCACTCTAAAAGTGTTTTGAAACGTGGGCATAAAACAATAAGGTCCGAGCAACATCTAGCAGATGACGGTGCTTGCGTTCAACAACACCATTCTGTTGTGACGCGTGAGCACAAGCACAAGTCATTTGATGAATAATACCACAACTGACACAAAAAGAAGCAACAGTAGATTACATATATTCTAACGCATTATTAGATCGAATAACTTTGATACGCTTGCCAAATTGAGTAAAAATTTCATTATAAAAGGTGGAGAGAACACGAGGCAATTCAGACCGATGTTTCAACAAAAAAGCGAAGCCATACGAGAGTAATAATCAACAAAGATAACAAAATAAGAATATTCACTAGTACTTGGAGTTCGAGAAGGACCCCATATGTTTGTATGGACAACATCATAGGACTCGAACTGACGATGATGGCTACAACAGGGAAAGGACTACGGTGATACTTACCTAATTGACATGCTTTACACTCGAAACTGGACGCAGGAGGTAAGTTGAGGATGGACAACTTAAGCTTAGCTAGTGAAGGATGGCCTAAGCAAAAATGCCACTTAAGAGGGCAAATAGTAGCCCTTAAGGCGGATGAAGTATGGGAAGGATAATCGGAATCAATGTCAAGATAATACAGCTCGTTCTTCTCATGCTCCGAAGCAATCATCTTCTTGATCTTGAGATCCTGAAAGACATAAGTAGGAGAAAAGATTACGGAGCACTGCATAGATTTAGTAAATTAGCTAACCGATAGCAAGTTAAAAGGAAAATCAGGAATATAAAGATTAGAAAGTAAGGCCAAAGAAGAAGAGAGATGAAGAACATCTTGCCCGTGAACCGGGCGAGAGAAACCATTAGCTAAGACTATATAATGCTTACTAGAAGTCAAATCGAAGAAAAGAGATGGAATACTAGACATATGAGAACTAGCGCCAGAATCAATAATCCAAGATGGAGAAGTAAGAGTCGCACATGCAATATTACCCAAATTAGCTAAGGTAGTAGTAGAAGAGGGAGGCAAAATCTCACACAAGGTCTGAACAAACTTGCTAAGCTGAATATGGAGAGCATCAGAAGAAGTATGGACTTTAGCCATAGTAAACTAAGTAGATGAGAGGAGACCAAATCCAAAGAAGAGCAAACGAACAGTCGCGGTTGCGTGATAAATTTGGGGCAAAATCAAATGAATCCAATCGGAAACCAAATGAACCAAATCTCAACAGTCCACAAGCTAAGATAACATCCCAAAAAAATCCCAAATGAAGCCATATAGATTGCAGAAGCCGACAGCAAGTGATATACAAAAAATTCGAACTGAAATACCCAAATCAAACTGTTGAAAACCAATTCGAACTCAAAAGCCAAGCGAAATACCAAATCGACCAACCAAAGCTCAAAATCAAGTACCAAATCTTAAAATCAACCTCTGGAATTGTAGAATCGAACTCACATACAAGTGAAACACCAAATCGAAGATCGCCGAAGCCGAAATCTCCAAGTAAAAGCCCCAAATCGAAATGAAATCCCTAAATCGGACCCCCACATTGACTGGAAATCCCAAAATCAACTCAAAAAGTCAAGTTGAAATAGCAACCAAACCTGAAGCAGAACTTGTTCGAACTTGAATCGAACCAAAAGGAACTCGTATCGACCAAAAAACAAACTGAAGAACCTGTTCGAACTCGAATCGAACCAAAAAGAACCTATTCGAACCCCAAACCTAGGCGTCGAATCCTCTCCAATGGTGTTCAAATCAACAAATCAATACCCTAGAGGGCCAGTAGGGATGATTGCAGCACCCATGGAAGATACTGCAACAAGAAAAGAAAAAAAAAGATCGGAGGCATAAAATCGCAATCTGCGAAGAACAATCCATTGGTGCCGAAAAAAGGAAAAAATTCAAAAACAAATATCAAAAAATTGAGAACAAGGGAAAAATCATGGAAGTATAGATCGGGACTAGTCGATCATTTGGGAAGTTTTTTTTTTTACAATCATGAATTCAGAAAGGAAAAAAAATAAAAAATAAATAAAAAGAAGGAAGAAGGTTGAATCGAGATACTCCGATACCAAGTTGAATAGTAAAGTAGTGATATATGGTTAAAAGATGAGAGAAAGAAGTGATTTATGGTTAAAAGGGGAGAGAAAGAAGAAGAGAGAAAAATAGAGAGAATATTATTAGAAGAATAATGAGGCTTAACTTGACCTCTACACTACACAAGTATTTATATAAAAGATACCAACCTAATTACAAAACGATCCTAAAGTACCTAAGTAATAATCTAACAGTATCATTATATATGTTTATGTTCAAAAATTATAGTTTAGAGCTATGCTACGTGAAAATGCTTTTGTTTATAATATCGGTTTAGCCATGTAATGTTGGCAAATAAAGAATTTTGAAAACTAAACATAGAGATTATGATAACATACTCAGCGTGTCCCTCAATTCTCCCGATACGCTACGGGAAGTTAAAAGAATTAGAGATATGATACGATAAAAGGGGAGGCGAAATGTTAGACGTTCATATCTTATCACTTTATAGGGGTAGCTCCCCTATCAGTTAAAAAAGTTCTTAGACGATACACCATATTAGTTTTGCTTGAAAGATTGTATAGCAATAGGCCATGAATATTAGATATATGATGCATGATAGATTGCTTTGTTAGAAGCTAAGAGTATATGTTTTCATGAAATGCCTAATATGATTAGGTTTCTAGTAAATGCTCGGATCTACTCAAGATGTGTGTTTTTTTTTTTTTATATATAAACAGTATTATTTTTTAAATGCCTTGCATATTGAAAAATTTTGAATTAATATTAAGATAGGGGTATTATTGTACTTTTGGTATTATTAGTCTTATTATATAAATAACAGTGGTAAATGAGTAAACCCTAATTCTAGGTGCTCTCTCATTCACCGTCACAATAATTCTCTCTTTACTCTCTCTCTCTCTCTTTTATTTCTCTGTCTTTACATCAACCTAACATGGTATGAGACCGTGATCGTGTGTAAGGAACATATAGTAATTTCGTTCTTCTTTATTTTCTTTTTTGAATTCATCATTGTTAAAAAAAAAATCCCAGAGATGATCGACTAGTCTTTAAGATCAATGTCATGACTTTTCTCCTTCTTTTCTAGAATGTTTGATATTTTTCTCGAATTTTTTGGAATTTTCAGCACCAACTGGGGTTTTCTTCCAAAATCGCGATTGTTGCATTTTTAATCTTGATCAATACCTTCTTCTCACTCCATGGGTGCCGATTAGAGGTATATAAAGTCCTACAAAAGTCGATTCAACCTTCTTTTGATGTTTATTGGTTTATTCAAGTCAGACACATCGCAGTCGGTTCCTGTTTCGGGCTATGTTCGGTTTCTTGAGGGTCTAATAACACTTGTTTGGGCCTCTATTCATGTCAATCAGGGATGTTTTGGAGTTTCTTGCCTTTGACCGACTTCGCAACTAGAGTTACCGCTATTCTGTTGCCTTTTCCAGTTTATTGGGATCTACTACAACGTTTATTGATTCTTTTGGTACCATACTACTTATTTCCTCGCTATTCCATAATCATGTCTGATACTGGAAAGCTTTCTAGTAGCCATGAGGACACCGGATTGCTTTGTTCAAGGACTCCTATAAATAGTCTATCTCTTCAGATTAGTCATATCAAATTGGATGGTAGCAATTATTTGATCTGGTCCCGTGCTTTAGCCATTGCTACTCGCGGTGTATCAAGGTATATTACTAGTGAAACTAAACAGCCAACAATTATGGGGTCTTCTTACACACGGTGGATAAAAAAAAATACACTTGTCATATCCTGGCTACTACAATCTATGCATCCCTCCATTAGTCACACTTTTTTTACTTCTTGATACTGCACATAAGATTTGGTCCGCTACTACCCAGACTTATTCTCACACTGGCACTGATGCCCAGTTATATGAGCTAAGGAAGAAACTCCATGGGTTAGATCATAAAGACATTCTTTGGTCAGTATTACGCTGAGTTGACTAGTTTGTGGAACGAGATTGATTATTATCAAAACTTCCATGCTGTCTGTACAAATCATGCTGTTGCTGCTTTTCAGAAGATGGTAAAAAAAATAGTGGGTGTACGACTTCCTTGCCGGCCTCAGTATTGATTATGATCTGATCCGTGTCCAAATTTTGAGTCAAGATCCGTTTCCTACTTTGCAACAGGCATACGCTTACATCCAATAGGAAGAGAGTCATTGTCATGCTATGGTTCCTCTTTCTAGTCATGAGCATTAAGTGTTAACTGTCACGTCTATCCCCTGCGCAGGCCAACCTAATAGTACCAAATCTGGAGAGAAGAATGGTTTAGTAGCCCGAGATTAGTTGTACTGTGAGCATTGTGGGAAATCTCGTCATACTATTGATTATTGCTGAAACTTACATGATCGTCCTACTCATGGACGTGGAGGTGGACGTGGTGGTGGACGTATCAGCCCTATTCGCTCCCACGCTCATCTTCCTGAGATCTCTACTAGCACATCTGGTGAGACTGGCCCTCTCTCTAAGGCCGAGTTGACTACTCTTAGGCGCCTAATGGCTCGGTTTGACATCTCTTCTTCTACAGCCTCCACTTCCTCTTCAACTTTACTCATTCAGGAATATCTTCTATTGCACTTAGTGCGGTCGCCTCTCATACTCTTTGGATCATATGACTGGCTCTTCTACTCTATTTTCCTCATACTCCACTTGTTCTGGTAAAGATAAGGTCAAAATAGCCAATGGTTCTTTATCTTCTATATTTGGCAAAGGTTTAATCCATTGCTCTTCTTTGCTTTCTCTATCACTTGTCCTTCATATTCCTAATTTTTCTACTAACTTTTTATCTCTTAGTCGTCTTACAAGTTCCTTAAACAGCATCTGTAACTTTTTGTCTCACTCATTTTGTTTTTCAAGAACTGAAGATGGGAAAAATGATTGGCAGTAGTAGTGCACATGGTGGCATGTACTTACTGGATGTTTCGTCTTTCGCTTCTCTTCCAACTTCACAGTCTGGCTAGGCTCTCCATGCTGATACTGTAACCATCCTGCAATTACATAAATGATCTACTTATCCTTCGGTCAATAAACGTATTGATTCTCCTTTCACGATTATTCATTCTGATGTATGGGATCTCTCACCTATTATTTCTATTTTTGGTTATCTGTGGTTTGTGACATTTATTGACTGTCATTCCCGTGTTACTTGGATATATTTACTTCGCACTATAAGTGAAGTCTTTTCTTGTTTTTAAAATTTTCATCGCATGGTACACACCTAGTTTGATGCCAACATCAAGATTCTCCGAACTGATAAAAGAAATGAGTATCCTGATAGTGGTTTTTGTGCCTATCTCGAGGCTCATGATATTCTTTGTTAATAGAATAATATCAGGCTAAATGAAGGTGTTAACCCTAATGGAGCACACAACAGTTCATTTATAAAATAATGAAGACACACAATAAGATATGGTGTGCCCAACCACACTGGATAATAATAATAATAATAATTAAGCTAATACAATCATAAAACTAACACCCCGTCAAGTTAGAGCATATATATGTAACAAGCCCAACTTGTTACATATGTATAGAAATCGAGGACCCGGAACAAACTTAGTAAAGATATCCGTCAACTGCTCTCCAGTACGTACCACACCGAACACGATCACACCATTCTGGTACTCACACCGAATGAAATGGCAGTCCGCCTAGATATGTTTAGTACGCTCGTGAAACACTAGATTCGTGGCAATATACACCGCAAATTTATTATCACACCAAAACATTGTTAGGCCATTGCAGGGATCACCTAACTCACTAAGCAATTGACGAAGCCACAAAATCTTAGATGTCGCCAAGACCATGGCCCAATATTCAGCTTCTGCACTTGAACTCGAAACCACATTCTGCTTCTTGCTCTTCTAAGAAATAAGATTTCCACCAATAAATATAGAGAATTCAAAAGTGGACCGCCGATCGATGGGGCATCATGCCCAGTCAGCATCAGAATACCCTTCTATCATAGAGTGGCCATGATTACTAAAATGCAACCCCTTACCGAGATTACTATGGATATATCGTAAAATTCTAACCACGGCATTCCAATGTGAGACCCGAGGCGCAGCCATGAACTGGCTCATCACACTCACAGGAAAGGCCATGTCTGGTCTTATCATTGTTGTCAAATAATTCAACTTCCCAATCATTCTCCTATATCGATCGGGATGACGAAAAACATCACCCTCATCAGGGTGAAATTTAACACTCGGGCCCATAGGTGACTCAACCCCCTTGGCATGCAAAATCCCTACGTCAGCAAGAATACCTAGCACATGCTTCCTCTAGGACATAAAGATACCCTTCTTGCCTCGTGCCACCTCTACTTCGAGAAAGTAATTCAATTCTCCCAAGTCTTTCGTTTGAAACTGAGATTTCAAAAATTGCTTCAACTCAGAAATGCCCATCACATCATCGCCCGTAATAATAATATCGTCAACGTATACAATGAATAGAATACAACCAGCAGATAAGCATCTATAGAGCACAGTATAGTCTTCTCCGAACTGTAGAAGACCAAACTGGTGCATAACCAAACTAAATCGACCAACCCACGCTCGTGGAGACTGTTTCAAGTCATAAAGAGATCAATGGAAACGACAGACCAGCTGAGACCCCCCTAAGCAATAAAACCTGGAGGTTGCTCCATATAGACTTCGTCTTGCAAATCGCTGTGAAGAAATTCATTCTTTACATCAAGCCGGTGCATAGGTCAATGGCGAGTTGCAGCCAGAGACATAAACAGGCAAACGGATGCCATCTTGGCGACAGGAGAGAAGGTCTCAAAATAATCAACCCCATATGTCTAAGCATACCCCTTGGCAACAAGATGGGCCTTTAAGCGAGCAAGGGAACCATTAGGATTAACCTTGATCGTAAAGACCCATTTGCAACCAATAGCCTGCTTACCGTCGGGAAGAGAAATGAGGAACCAGGTAGAAGTGAACTCAAGAGTCTGTATCTCTTCCAACATAGCACCCCGACAGCCAAGGTCAGCGAATGCCTCTGGAACAGTATGAGGAATAATGGCCTGATCTGGAGTGGCGATACAAGTTTGTAAAGAGACTGAGAGTCCCTTGTATGAGGTAGCATAGAGAGGATGATCCGTGCAAATTCGATAAGATTTCCGAGTAGCAATAGGAGCATCACTTGCAAGGGAAGGAACTCTTACTGTGGGAAGAGAATCCGCAGACGAGGAGATTGGCTCAGTAGAGGAGAGTTCCAATGAAGCTGAAGGAGTGGAAGGAGAAGGTAAAGAGGACCCCTCAGTAGGAGGAACACCTGCGGAAGAGGACAAAGGCAAGCAAGACACTAAAAAAACAAGATTTTCAAGATCAGACCTCCCACCCCCCGACATAGCCGAACCTGACACAGAAAAGAAAGGAGTAGACTCCACAAAGATGACATCGCAGGAGACAAGAAACTTGTGTAGAGAGGGAGAAAAGCAGCGGTACCACTTCTGATTCTTCGAATAACTAAGAAAAATGCATTTGACAGCCCGAGCATCCAACTTCGTCCGCTGAGAATGGGTGTCACGAACATAACAAAGGCACTCAAAAATTCTTAAGGGTAAAGAGAAAAGGCTCGTTGCTGGAGAGAGGACCGCCATCAGAATTTTGCCACCAAGAATTTGAGAGGGGAGATGGTTAATCAAGTAGCAAGCAGTTAACACGGCATACCCCCAGAATTTCTTGGGCACTTGCATCTGAAACAATAGGGCACGAGCAGTTTCCATAATATGGCGGTTCTTGCACTCAGCGACACCATTCTGTTGTGGGGTGGCTGGACAAGAAGTCTGATGAATAATACCATGAGTAGACAGAAAAGTCATCAGCTGGGTGGAGAGATACACGCCACCATTATCACTGCGCAAACATTTAACCTTAGCGTGAAACTAGATTTTTACTTCCATACAAAATGAGGAAAAAATATATACTACTTTAGATTTATGTCGCATAAAGTATAAGAAAGTCACACGAGAATAATCATTCACAAATATAACATAATAAGGAAATCCAGAAATAGACTCAACTGGGCACGACCCCGAAACATCTGAATAAACCAAAGAAAAAGGAGCTAAAACTCGTTTATTGCCCCAAGGTAATAAAGGCACATATAGGTGCTTTGCTAACCGACACGACTCACACTCAATATGAGAAATAGAACGAAATCTAGGACAAAAACTATGCAAACTAGATATAGATGGGTGCCTTAGACGGCAAAGAGCCTCAAAACTGGGAGAGGGAACTACTGAGCAGGCCTTAGCAGCTACCTCCTCAATCAAGTATAGCCCACCAGAAACTCGACCACTACTGATAATCTTCCTCGTCGTAAGATTCTGAAAAATACAGCCATCTGGATAAAAATCACACAACAGTTGAAATCATTAGTGAGCTAACTGACTGATAACAAGTTAAATGGATTTCCAAGAGTATCTAAGACATTAGGTAGGGTTAAGAAAGGTGTGGGAGTAGCAACTCCACATCCCTTGACCGGTAAGGAAGATCTATTAGCCACAAGAACACAGCGATGGCTAGGAGTCACCTAATAGTCACATAATATACCTACAGAACCAGTCATATGGTAGAAGGCACCTGAATCAATCACCCAAGTAAATGGAGTAGTTGCCAAACAGGCACTAGGATTACTTGCGAAGGTAGCGGTAACAGGAGCGGGAGGACTAGAACTAATAACCTGAGACTGAACATACTGCTCATTTTCTGCTGGTGTCATCTCAACTAGTTGCTTCTGAGAAGAGGAAGACGTGTCTACCTGGGGGTACTCAACAATAGCATTGGCCACTAGGGACGGTCTTCCATGTAATTTATAACATTAATTACGAATATGTCCCTGAATCCCACAATAGTGGTAATAACGAGTCTCACGAGCACCACCTTCGCGTCCCCCACCTGTGCGACCTCCATCACAGCCCCTACCACGGCCACGACCACGAGTTCCATTGCCTCCTCAAGAAGCAACAAGGGCAGACTGATCACTAGTATTAGATGAAGGCTTGGTGTCGTCACGCGCATCGAACGACTCACTCGACGGAAAGTTTCAGATAATGTAGGAATATCAGTCCCAGCAAGAATCTGGGAACGGGCCGTATCATATTCAAGATCCAAACTGGCCAAGAAGCACACGACTAGAATCTGTATCCGCTGTTCCTGAAACTTACTGAGAGAACTCATGAATAGAAGAAGCCGATCGAACTCGTCGGCAAGCACTTTAAATCCCATAAAGTGCTCCTGAAGAGGACAACCAACTTGTTGCGAGCGGAAGAAGCCTCGCATCACATCATAAAGGTGCGATAAGTCATTTGTGGAGATATAAATATCCTCTAGAGCCCCCCAGATTTCTTTTATTGTATCAGCGCATGCAACTAAAATCTTGACACTGCGGTCCATTGAATTCATGATCTGACTAAAGATATGAGCATCATCTCGTACCCATGTACGGTAGGTAAGTGAACTAGCATCTAGAGCATCATCAAATAAGTGAGAATTCAATTACATACCTTGCAGGGATTTTAACACATTCTTCCTCCACAAAAGATAAGCTGAAGCATCATCAAGCTTCTCATCAATAAGCCGGGTAGAAGAAGAGAACACCTCAGTTCTAGCTGGTCGCCCGGTATCCGTCAGAGACTCATTAGTCCCAGAAGTCCGGGTAGCAGACCCAACTTCTCCTGTTGACATCCTTGTTTAAAGACCAAAATCACAAAAGTTCCTCACAACTCCCAAATAACCAGAACATGAACAAAGGCAGCAATAGATCCTCACTGCATCATGAAACACCGAACAGCACAGAACAGTAATGGAAGAGAGCCCATTGCACAGTGATGCAGTGAGGAGTATAGAGGCAGTGAATGAGATAGAGGAACGGCGAGGCACGGTGGAAGTGCGACGAGGGTCGGTGAGGCTCGCTGGATGTGCAACGAGGGCCAGCAAAGCTCGCTGGGGTAGCGACGAGGAGCGGCGAGGCTCGCTGAGTGGGCGACGAGGGACAGCGAGCCTTGCTGGAGGTCGACGAGAGGCGGCAAGCCTCGCTGGGTGTGCGACGAAGGTCGAGGAAGCTTGTTGGGTATGCGACGAAGGGCGGCGAGCCTCGCTGGTGGGTTTGGCTAGGGTTTCAAAGATACTGTAGTGATACGGCTAGGATTTCAAAAGCTGTTGGTGGGTCTGACTAGGGTTTCAAAGGTGCGGTGGTGGCTGAGGGTGGTTGCCAGGGTTTCAATGGTGGCGGCGATGGCTAGGATTAGGATTAGGGTTAGGGTTAGGCTCTGATAACATGTTAATAGAATAGTATTAGGCCAAATGAAAGCGTTAACCCTAATGGGGCACGCAACAGTTTATTTATAAAATAACGAGAACACACAATAAGATATGGTGTGCCCAACCACACCGGATAATAATAATAATAATAATAATAAAGCTAATGTAATCATAAAACTAACATTCTTTTTCAGACAAGTTGTATATCGCACTCCTAAACAAAATAGAGTTGCTGAACGCAAAAATTATCATCTCCTTAAGGTTACCTGTTCCCTTCTTCTCACTATTCAGTACTTATCACGACTTATCTTATCAATCGTTTTCCATCTAGTGTTCTTCAATTCAAAACCCCTTTGGAGCTTCTTCTCGGATCTCAACATGTCTCCTCTCTTCCACCCCAGATTTTTTATTGCACCTGCTTTGTTCATGCACCTAAACACCCAGGTGACAAATTGAATTCTAAGGCTATCAAATGTGTCTTCATTGGCTATTCTACTACACAAAAAGGTTATAAATGCAATAATTCGATAGCTCGCAAAATATTTGTCAGTATGGATGTTACTTTTTAGAAGTTCGAGTCCTCTTTCCGCTCTCCTGACAGATCTCTTCAGGAGGAGACATCTAGACTAGAAGAGATGTTACTGTCAGATACACAGATTCAAGAATCTCAAGGTTTGGTTTTTCCGAATCTTACTACGCAAGCCCTTGTTCCTGGTGAGGGGGTGACGAAAAAGTCTAATAAGGATAGAACAGAGCAAGATGTTATTGAACGATTGGATAGAACAGATTTGCATATTTATGCTTGACACTCGAAAGATCAAACAACTCGTGAGCTACTACCACCTTGCCAGTTGCTACCTCTGTCCTCTGATTCAGACACTCCCACGGATCCACCTGGTAATGAGTACTCTGTTGTTAATCTTGATACTTGCAACTTACCTATCGCCCTTCGGAAATCCGTTAGGAAATGTACCCAACACTTAATTTCTCATTTTATCTCATATAACTCTTTATCAGTCCCACATCGTGCTTTTGTCTCATCTTTATCCTCTATATCGATTTCGCTGGGTTGGAAGGAAGCTATTGCGGACCTCAGTGGAAGAAGGCTATGGTTGAGGATATGATAGCTCTAAAAAAGAATAGTACCTAGGAGTTGGTCTCTCTCCCAAAAGAGAAGATAATTTGGTGCACATGGATATTTACAGTAAAGCACAAGAAAGATGGATCAGTTGAGAGATTCAAGACAAGAATAGTTACTAAGGGCTTTACCCAAACTTATTGTATTAACTATTTGGAGACTTTTGTTCCAGTGACTAAAATGAACTCAGCTCGGGAACTGTTCTCCTGTACAGCTAAATATGAGTTGGCCTCTTAAGCAGTTGGATGTGAAAAATACATTTCTCTATGGAGATCTAGAAGAAGAGGCATATATGGATGTACAACCAGGTTTCTCATCTCGTGAAACCGAAAGGAAGGTATGCAAGTTGAAGAAAGCCCTATATGGGCTAAAACAATCCTCTCAAGCATGGTTTGTGCAGTACCTGGTAAAAAATTGAAAAAATAAATAAATAAAATAATAATAATAATAAAATAATATTAGCAATGAAATAATAACTTAAATAAGTAAATATACTAATATAAAGATTTAGAATAGAATTCAAAGTAAACAAATAATTAATTCCTACGGTAAAGTAAATCAAAAAAAAACAATAATACTTAAATAATATTAATGTTAGTATAAATAAATAAATAACTTAATACAACGATTTAGAATTAAATCTTTAATAAACGAGTAATTAATTGTTACAAAAAAAAAATAATCTCATGATTTTCTCAAACTACCGAATTAAATCGAAACATAAAGTCACTTTTCGATGTTTAAGAATTTTCTTGACAATTTTGTCTTCGTAGTTATTCATAGAATAACACTAAAAGCTTATGCCGAATTTTTGAGATTTTTCTAAAAACAAAAATTTTACAATAAAAATTCACAATGTAATAAAAACACCCTAAATCAAGCTTAAGGCGGCAGCCCAATTCTCCCCAGGACAGCAACCGAAATTTCTGTTACTGCCGCAAATTCTGTTAGCATCGAAAACGAGGGGCACATGAAAAATTTCTTAAGCATGAAGAAAAGGAAAACAACCTACAAATAACCCAGACCTCATCAATAGTGATCCATCCCAAACAGCACACCTCAGAAAAATTCCAAAACCATTCCCTCTGATTAGAATTAGACACCCAAGTAGAAAGAAAACAAGAACGCAACAGAAGAAGAAGAGACGGTGCAACGCAAGGAGTGAAGGAGCGAACCGAACCAGCCCTCCATGACCCACCGCCGATCTACCGCCGCCGTTCACCTCGTCTCGCCGCCAGACACCAATGCCACCGCCGGTAAGGACACCGGCAACTCTCTGTGTGTGTGTGTGTGTGTGTGTGCAACCACCGCGCACCACCACCCACCAACTATGGTTCTATTTCTGTTAAACCGAGTAAAATCATGAAAGAGAAAACCATGTGTGTGTTGTGCTGGTGTGTGGGTGTGTACTGATATGTGTGTTTTGGTGTGTGGGCATGTGTGTTTGTATACTGTGTGCGTGTGATTTATGCGAGTACAATGTGATGGTATGTGATTGTGTGTGTGAATAAATTGTTTGTTTGTTTGTTTTATAACTTTTTTATTACTAAGACTTTTATAAGTTTTTAATTAAAAGAATAAAAACCAAATATTTTATAAAAACAAAATCTAATAATAAAGTTATGAAAGTTTTTATTAAAATTAATATTTTTACATATTATGAATTTATTTAGTTTTATAAAAATGAAATCAAATCTTAAAGCCTAAGTACTTAAAATCTTAAAGTATAAACAAATAATAGAATTTTAAATAAATTAACCTAACTAAGTATTTTTGGATATATCTACTAATAATTTAGATTTTGATGAAGTATTTTAAAGTAATAAATATGTTAGTGATTAATAGAGATTTAATAAAAATAAATAGAATAATCTTTAAAGTATATATTATTATCATTATTATATTGTATATATAAACATATATATATATATATACTAATTATAAATAAATATTTTAAGAAAATAATACTAAAAGTCACATATTGTTTAATCTTGAATTATCTTATACTTAATAATGATTGTAGAAAATAATACTGTATTTTTAAAAGAGTATATTATAAAAATAAGATAATTCTCCTGGTCTATATGGTTATATTTACATATATGATGAAACAAATAATATATTCTTATATTTTTTAAACTAAAGATGACAATGAGGTAAACCATGTTACCATTATATAAATTAATTTTAGACAATTACTAATGGAAAAATAATAAAAGTCACCTACTGTATTAATCTTAAATTATTTAATAGATGATATTGACAATAATAATTATAAAAAAGAATATTAGATAATGAGATCTATGTTATTACTAAAGGATTTTAGAATAATGAATATTATAAAAGAATAATAATAGATAATTTTACAATTATACAATAACCGTATTAATAAAAATTACAAATTACATAATTATAAAAAAAATTACAATAAGAAAAGGAATAACTTTTGAACCCTATCTAAATTATTGTTTCTTTATGTGTTATTGTCTAGATCTAGATATTCTCAAGTCAATTTATTGAATAAATCCTGCTAGAACATGTGAGTTATCTGATATCTGAATTAGTTATGTTTTCGTTTAATTGCTTTATGATTCAAATGTCTTTGTGACATGACAAATTATTGGAAAAAGAACGGCTCTTATTTATGAAAATATCTATTAAAAAGAATTGAATTCTGTAAAGTATGGATGGATAATAGCTTGAACGAGGTCCCGGTCACTGGGGGATGTTAAAGATACCAATGAGTGTAACATAAGGGTAGGATCACAAGCCAGGTGACTGTGAATTGATCATTCAAAATGAAATGTAGGGTCGCTCCCTAACTCTTCTGGCAGGAATCGTTGAACATTATCCTCCGAAATGAAAACTTAAAGTAATTCAAATATTTGTATTCTCACACTCGCAATGCTAATGATGGTGTATTCAATTCAGGTGAAGCTCGTGGTTTTAAATAACGTGCTATGCTGAACACTGCTATACGTGTTGTCATCACAAAAAAATGATTGGTTGATCGAAAGGAAGTCCTTGTCATGAGCATGATTTTCTAAATATTCTAGTTTTTCTTGTCCTCTGATATAACGTAAGTTTTTGTACGGCTTTGATTATGGGTCTATTTAATAAATGCCTATAATAACTGTATGTTGTAATACCAATAGCAGCTCTGGAATATATTTATAAAATTTTATACTTCTGCACATCTCTTTTTTAAAAATCTTTTTAGAATGGTGTTTTGAAAAATCCCAAAACTAATTGAAAAAAGAGGCCTCGAGTGAGTTTTGACTCATTAGCCGGTCACGAACACCATGTTTAAAAATGGGTTGTGACAGTTTGATAGATTCTTCAAAGTTATGCTAAGATTTGGGTACCGACAGAGTCATGCAGATTATGCTATGTTTATCAAGTAAGGCAATAATAAGATGACAATTCTTATTGTATATATTGATGACATAATAGTGACAGGTAATGATACTGAGGAGGCATCCCATCTTAAGACAAACCTAGCAAAAGAATTTGAGATGAAAGATCTGGGAGCGCTACGATATTTTCTTGGCATTGAGGAGGCTAGATTATATAGTGGGATTTTCATTTCCCAAAAAAAGTATATTCTTGACCTTCTAGAGGAAGCTGGTATGAAGGGTTGTCGACACGCAGACTCACCTATTAAAGCTAATCATCGTCTCAGTAGTGGTAACGGAGAACTTGTCGACAAGGGTTAATTTCAGAGATTTGTAGGAAGATTAATATACCTATTTCACACCATACCTAAATTGCATATGATGTAAGAGTTGTCAGTCAGTTCATGTATGATCCCCGTAGTGTACATCTTGACGTTGCTTATCATATTTTGCGATATCTTAAGTTTGTTCCTGGAAAAATGACTTTTGTTCTCGTGTCACGGCCACATGAAATTAGAAGCTTTCACAAATACAGATTAAGCTGGTTCAGTTAATTACAGGCAATCTACATCGGGGTGTTGCACATTTGTAAAAGGAGTCTAGGTTACATGACAAAGTGAAAAGCAAACAGTGGTAGGTAGATCACGCGCAAAGGCTGAGAATAAGGCTATGGCATATGGCATTTGCGAACTTATATATCTCCAAGTTCTATTAAAGGATTTGGGGAATGAGTGTGACAAACCTTTGAAGTTGTATTGTAACAACAAGTCTGCCATTAATATTGCTCATAACCATGTACAGCATGGCAGAACAAAGCATATAGAGATTGACCGACCTTCATCAAGGAGAAATTATGCCAGGGCTCAATTTATATGCCCTTTGTGAAGTTCGCATATCAATTAACATATATTTTTACTAAAGGGTTTAGTTGTAAAATGTTTTATCCCATTGTATGCAAGTTGGGCATGAAAAATATTTATGCCTCAACTTTAGGAGAATTGTTTAGATAGGGGTATTATTGTACTTTTAGTATTTTTGTCTTATTATATAAATAATAGTGGTAAGGGAGTAAACCCTAATTCTAGGTGCTCTTTCGTTCACCGTTACAATAATTCTCTATATGTTCCCTCTCTCTCCCTTTTATTTCTCCATCTTTACATCAATCATATTAGCAACCGAGCTTGTAAGCCTGGTATACATCTTACACGAGCTTTAACTTATGGAGTTGTTTTATATTTCAGGAGATGAGCAGTTCATGAACGAGAGTTCGATCTAAGATTTGGACAGCTTAGCCTACCTTTCGATATTCGTTTTATATCTCATGACTTATTTACATGTCTTGTTAGAAGAGCATTTGAGTGGTGTACTATGAGTATGTAATATTTTACATACACTTTAATTACTTATAGTTTTGCTCTGGATGATGGATTTGAGGGATGTAACTTAATGAACTTATCTTTTGTAAGCAATCATGTTTAAAGTTTTAAATGTTATCTTCTTTTCCCGCACTCTTTTAAGGGCCAAACTTGCTTAGTTAGGCCTTGGGTGACGTAAGTCATTGGCCGGTCACGCCACATCTAGGCCCACCCGGTTCGGGTCATGACAATTCGAGTCCTATTTAAGTGGACCTTCTTTTATAGTCATTGGGACCTCCAACTAACTACATCAACTTATTAAAATGTCTAGCTCGTTGCATGGAAAGTGAAATGAAACTTGATTTCCATTTGGGTTATCGATCCTTGGATTGTTGTTGTCCATTGAACCTCCATTGCAACTACCACTATTAATTTCTTCACACCATCCAAATTAATCAAGAAGTTCTTCTAATGGTATGCCTCTAGAAACCTCCAGTATTAAGTTAATGGGTTTGAAGTCCCTACTGATTCATTAAATCAGAAGAGAGGTAAATACAACTCAAACAACCTAAGGGGACATCCTTGTGATCGGAAAACCCAGAACAACAGTCTTTTGTCCAAGAACAAAAGATAAGGGATCATGATTAGTTTCAACATCATACAAGCTTCATGAATCAAATGTAAAAGGCTACTCCATGAACTTCAACTTAACATATTATGGTAATAAATTGAAACATATATGATGTATAGGCAATGCCAATCGTACAAACAATTATGTTTGTCATCCTTGATCTAACTTCCATACTAAAAATGATGCATGACCGTTTGGACCTATTTGTACAGATGTAATTTTGGCCCGGCCCGACCGTGGTTCGAGCGGGCCAAGCCCAGCCTAGGCCAGCCGAGCTCCCGCCAAATCTTCCGGCCGAGCTGGGTTTTTTGTCTAAGGGTCAGCCCAGACCCTAGGGGTAAAGGGCTCAGGCTCGGGCCGGACCTCGGGCAATTGGGCAGACCTCGATTTTTTTGAGTTTTTTTTTTGTTTAATCTGTATTTTCATTACTTTTATAGTTATTTAGCCTGTGTTTGGACTAGCTTTTTTTAGAGACTTTTTGGCTTTTTGGCTTTTTTGTGTCAAATCATGGCCTTTTGTGTCACATCATAGCTTTTTTTGTGAGAGAAAAAGTGAAAAAAGCTTGGCTTTTTTGTGGGAACCCAAAAGAAGTAGCTTTTTTTAGTGGAAAAAGCCAAAAAACCTGGCTTAAAAGCCAGGCCAAACAGAGATTTAGTTTATAAATTTATAATATGATGCTAGTTTACTACTTTATTAGTAGTAGTTAATATATTAATTTAAAAATTATAAACTTAAAATTTATTATATCATACTATAAACTTAAAGTTTATTAGTTTATATATTATAAACTAATGTATTAAAATTATAATAATAAATTTTTAAGTTAAACTATA
>JAUMHN010271851.1:0-19180 GCA_032360265.1 Heliamphora ciliata
TCCTTTAGATAACCATGTAAAAATGCATTACTGACATCGAGTTGTTTAAGAGGCCACTTGTAATGAGCAGCCAATATGAGAACAGTACGAACGGTGGTAAGTTTAACAACAGGGCTAAAGGTTTCTTCATAGTCCAGGCCAGCCGTTTGATGAAACCCTTTTACAACTAAGCGAGCTTTATGACGAGCTATGGATCCATTAGAGTGGCGCTTGATTTTGAAAACCCATTTACAACCAACTACATATTTGGAAGAAGGGAGAGGTACCAAGGTCCATGTACCTTGACGTCGGAGGGCAGAATATTCATCTGCCATGGCTTGTTTCCAACAATCAATTTTATAGGCAGTAGAAAAGGAGGTTGGTTCACAGTCAGTATTGATGGATGACTTAGAATGAAGATATAGCTTCGGTTTGAGAATACCAGATTTGGATCTAGTTTGCTTAGGATGAACATTAGCAGGAGTAGGATCAGGAATCAGAGAAGAGTGTGGAAGAGCAGAGGTGGTTGAGATTGAAGGAGCAGGGGTTGGAATTTGAGCTGTGGTAGGGATTGACGGAGCAGTGGGTTGAATTGGAGAAGCAGAGGTTGGGGTTGGAGATGCAGTGGTAGGAATTGTAGCAGGGATTGGAAGTTTAGCGGTAGTGGGTGGTAATGTAGCAGTGGGTGGAATGTTAGCAGGAGTGGTTGGTATTGCAGCAGTGGGTGGAATGTGAGCAGTAGTGGTGGGGATTGTGGCATCCAAAGAGGGAGTATTTGGGGAGGAAGAGAAGCCAGGGCGAGGACCTAAAAGAGAAGGGATACAACAAGGATCCAAATAAAAGTAATGGGGATAACCAAGAGGAAGTAAAAGTGTCAGGGACCTGAGGCGAAGAAGGAGTAGAAGATGAAACAAATGGAAAGGAGTTCTCATAAAAAATAACATGACAGGACGTGTACCATTTATGAAGAAGAGGATCATAACAAAGATAGCCCTTAGAACCACTTTTATATCCCAATAAAACACACGGTGTGGTGTGAGGTTGAATTTTATTTGTAGCAAATGGTCGAAGAAGAGGGCAGCATTTACACCCAAAAACTTTTAATTGAGTGTAATCTGGGATAGTGCCAAACAAAACAGAGAAAGGAGAATAAAAATTCAAAATAGAAGTTGGCATCAAGTTGATAAGATGAATAGCAGTTCTGAAGGCATAAATCCAGAATTTAAGAGGAATTGAAGCACGAGACATAAGAGTTAGAGCTGTCTCAACAACATGATGGTGTTTCCTCTCAACAACTCCATTCTATTGAGGTGTGTAGGGACACGACAATTGCCGAACAATTCCAGTAGATAAAAGAAACCAGGTAAATTCATGACTCAAAAATTCACCTCCACAATCTGTTCGAAGAATTCTGATAGTTGTATGAAATTGTTTGAAAACTGAGAAAACATCAGATTTGCACATAATAGTAAATAACCAGGTGAATCGTGTAAATCATCCACAAAAGCAACATAATATCAAAAATTATCAATGGATGTAATGGGAGCTGGACCCCAAACATCACAGTGTACTAATTGAAAGGCAGCATTAGCATTACGAACTAAGGATGGAAATGAAAGTTTAGACATTTTGCCATACAAACAGTGTTCACAAAGAGAAGAATCACTGATATGAGAATTTGTTGATACATTTATTTGCGGTAAATGTTGAAGGATGTGTTTAAAGGCATGCTGGTGAGGGTGCCCAAGTCTCTCATGCCAAATGTGCTGAGAAGCTTTGACACTTACTAAGGCAGCGGAAGTAGACGGTGTAGTCTGAGAAAGTTGTTGGAGAGGAAGTGTTGTAGATAGAAGAGGATACAATCCATTCTTACTAAGGCCTTGGTACAGAAGTTTCCCCGTAGTTATGTCTTGAACAGTAAAGAGATTAGCATCGAAGAAAAAAGAACAGTTGTTATCACTGCATAATTTGTGAACAGAAAGGAGATTGGATTTTATATCAGGAATGCGAAGAATATTGTTAAGTTTAAAGGAATGAGTTGGTGTGACTAGGGTAGAATTACCAGTATGAGAGATGAACAGATGTTGTCCATTACAGACAGCTACTTGTTCATGGCCAGAGAAATCTTGAGATATCGAAAGATTAGAGAGATCTGAAGTCATGTGATCTGTAGCTCCTGTGTCGGTAATCCACAATTCAGAGGATGAATGAGGATATGATGATGCATGTGCAGCTAGTTTGCTTGGAGGATGCTTTCCTTGATAAGAAAAATCCATCCTATGATAGCAATCAAGAGCAGTATGCCTTGGTTTGTCACAGATCTGACAGATCTGTTTGGGAGAAAACATACTTCCAGAGGAAATAGATCTAGTTTCAGAAGAGTTAGAATTATTTGGGCTATTTTGACGTATGAATCTGGAGTTATGCCCACTGTTTGAGACGTATCTTCCTCTCCCTCTGGAAGAACCAAAATTCTGAAAAGGTTTCAAATTCTGAAATTTACCAGTGGTTGTAGTCATAGCCATTGGAGTAGTAACATCAGAATTTTCTTTCAGTGAAAGCTCTTCTGATTGTAACAATACACGAAGATCTTCAAAAGACAAAGGCGCATTTTTTGTTCTCACAGCAGAGCAAAAGGCCTTGTATTCTGGAGGAAGTCCCTTGAGAATAATATGTAACATTTCTTCATCCTCTAAAAGGATTGAAACAGCAGCTAATTTGTCTCTGATTTCTTTGATTTTCTGAAGAAAGGTGGATATTGAATCTGTTCCTTTTTTGATGCTGTGAAGTTCTGACTTAAGATTCAGAACATGCGTCCGTGAGAGAGAGGAAAATCGTCGCTCGAGAATGTTCCAAACTCCTTGTGCAGACGTTTGTCCAACAACTAAAGAAAGAGTTGAAGGAGAAAGGGTGGAATTAATCAGTGTAAGTAACACCTGATCTGTGAGATTCCACTGATGAAACTCTTGGTTGATCTCCTGACATCAAATTACCAGTAGAGTCTCTACAAAATTTCTCTGGACAAGGATCTGCGCCATCCACATATCCTAGAAGATCATAAGCTCGAAGAACTGAGGTTATCTGATATTTCCACAGAACATAATTGGAAGATTCCAGTTTCACTGACACAGGATTGGAAATGTTTGAAAGAAGTATAACTGGATTCTGACATACTGATTTGATTTTTCCAGACGAATTAGGGGAAGCTGAGGTGGAGGATTGAACAGGAGAAGTTGCCATTGTTAAGTGGTCTTTAGCTCTGATACCATGATCGGAAATGAAGAAGAATCCAGAGAAGAGTGAGAGAAAGAGAGAGAGAGAGAGAGAGAGATTATATCAAAAGAAAAATGTTCTCTGTATATTAATATTTCAGTGCCTTTCTCATATATATACACTGTGAGAATAACCTCCTCTTAACTAATTATCTGATACTAACAACTCTAACCACCTGTTTAGGGATATTAACCTAATGTAACTAACTTCCAGCTGTCATTCTCTAACAGTATATTCTCCATTGTTCCAAATCTCATTAAAAAAATGGTGAAATTTGATGGGCAAGAAAACAAACATGAATATCGAGTTTCCATAACACCAAAACTGCCTATCAAATGATAAAGAAGGAAAGAAAAACTGCACCCATGTCCCACAGCGACAACGTCAGCAAAGACAAGAACGTGGCACACCAACCTGACTAGAAAAAGAAATGTCAGGTGCCGTTGTTTAAAGTTACTAATACGGACTAACAAAGATCAGGGTTGACAGTAGATGAGTTCAAGATGAGAATTCAACTGGCCTCTGAGGCTTCTTCTCATTTACTAGCCATTACAGTGATGGAACTAAATTAGGCAGCATATCATACTAATCATTTCACCTTTTGCCCATGTTTTAGTCAAAAAATGAATGTATGTAACGTGCAAACACGGGGACCAACATACAAAACACAGGCTTAAAACAGCCCTGACGAGTGTTATAATAGGAAAAGCAATAACACAAACAGGCCCTGTTGCTGTTGCAGTATTGTTGTTATTGTATCCTTGTGAGACGCGATCTTAAGCAGGGTGTGATGATATTTCTTTATTTCTGTGCAAATTTTCATTCCTTTCCTTGAAGTTCTTCAAACAACCAATCAAAAAAAGAAAAGCATTATAGCCCGCATGCAGGCGTGTGTGTGACTTTCGGTCTGTCCCTGTTATGTTTTTGGTAGGATGTGGGTGTGGGACCGTGGGTGTCTTGAGCATCTCTATAAAGGCCTTCTTCTGAACTTAGCTCAAGCTAGTGTTTGGACTTCGGATGATAGCCAATAAAACTACCACTACAAAATTGAAATGAGGGCTACCTCATATTAATTCTCGTTCATCTTGCAGCAGCATCACCCTGTCCCCAATTGGGAATTGAAATGAGTGCTGGATGAGCTTTTTTCTCCGGCCTCCGTATCTCTGGTATGATCTTCCTCCAGAACCTGCTCAATCTGTTTAAGAATGATTTCTTCTTCTTCTTCCATTTGTTGCATGCACTCATCGAAAACAGCCACCAGCTTTGGGTCAAAGATGGAGTCCTCCCTGCATTCTTTTCCTGATGGCATAGGGGTTTGTATGTCATAGATGCCAAATTTAGGAGTGACATAGGCCCCAGGGGAGTAAACTTGCCCCCCCACATGAAGCCATTCCCCAAGACTAGAAACACTTGGAAACTCAATGGTGGATGGAATTTGGAGTGATTTTAGCCCCTTTGCAATAGCCTTTCTTTTTAAGCCTTTCCCACAGATGTTTCCTTCATAAGCAACATCCTCATAAGTTTTTGATTCCCCGATTAAGGTGGAATTGTTCAGGATTGGAAGCACCTTTTTGGTTTCTGGTCTTGAAATTAAGGGGATGCAAGTCTCCTCGGTCATAGAATTCTCTACAATTGCTTCTTTGTCCCTTGGGGGTGAATCCATAGCTTCATGGATATTAGAGCAATAGTAATCAACATGATGACGAGATATCTTGGAGGAGCATTTAGGATGTTGAAATTGCATTTTGTTTGCTGAATCATGCTCATCACCAAACCCTTTTAACTGTTCCTGGATAATTCCTACCATTGCATCATATTCCTCTACTGTGTGAAAGCTTCTGGAGCGTTCGATACCCATACTGTCCAATGTAAACCTATCTGCAGTAAGCTCCCCATACCTGGGAACTCGAGAGGGCATTTCATTCTCTCGTGACCACTGAAATCTTTTAGTCCGTCTAGCTTTGTAGATATCAATTTCCGCTACTTCCAGGGTGGATGGTAGTGACGAATCTGCATGCTGCCCTTGTTTTACCAGGTGTTCTTCGAGCACTGTAATCAACTCCCGTGCATTGATGATCTCAGTACTTGAAGTATCAAGAGCTGATATGGGGCCTGTTTTTTCTGGTAAATAATTGGAACTTCCTGTTAGGATATTGTTGCTTATTTTTTTAGCAGTAGAAATAAAAGCAAGGAATTAATGTCTGCCATTACTACTTGTAAATAGTTCTTCTAGCACAGGAACACCACCTGTTGTCGTTTGCAAACTCTGACTCATCTCTTGATGAAAACTCATTGATTTACTTAGAATTTTTGACGTAATGCATCCCATTTGGACAAAGGTTGAACCTTGACCTCTTGCTGCACATAATAGTGATGGTAAAATAGGATTTCGAGATAAATGCACATCAAACCTTCAAGTATTCAAAATGGGATATAACAGTTTGATTCTCGTCCTGATGTGTTACGTCTAGCTATCCAGATGTACCATACATTTGTCGTGACTCAAACCCAGCAAGGCAAACCCTACGAAGAAGGCGGCCCTCAAACACTTGATCACCTAGTAAGAAGACACATTCCAAACAAACATTCCATCCATACAAATCCATCAATCCTAATAGCTATACATAGCCAAAAGTCTAAGAAAATCTTGAGCTAGACCTTGACCGAGTCAAAACAACAAAAAGAGGTATTCTAGCTTTTACACCAGCCACTAGTCTTCAAAAAACAATTCCAGTCCTCCAAGTTGAGACGAGCCACAGAACCAAAACTAGTTATCTAAAGAAGATTATCAAACGAAGTATGAGCTAAAGCCAAGTTAAAATACATATCTCCATTACACCAGCCACTAGTCTTCAAAAAAAAAAATTCCATTCCTCCAAGTTGAGGCGAGCCACAGAACCAAAACTAGTTATCTAAAGAAGGTTATCAAACAAAGTACGAGCTAAATCCCAGTGAAAATACATACCCCATGGAGATGGGAACAACAGTGAAGTTTAAACATGAATCAAATAATACATAAAGAAAATCTTGCAGTTGAGTAATTCCTTTTTCACCTTGTCCAATTTTCATCACTTTCATAAACAATAAAAGTAATGACATTACTTCAAACAAATTAAACACCATGATTCAATTTATTTCTTGTCATCATAACACAATTTTTTTACCCATAGGTAACCACAATCCATAGCCATAGCATTGCCTTACCTTACAACTAAGGTGGTGACGCTAACCCTAATCATATCCAATCAAATTATGGCTCAAGTCATCTTAGCACATCAACTTTGCAGTTTATTCCAATAATTCGGTCCCCAGGACATCAGCCCTTATGGGCCCATACAGCTATTCCTTGGGTGCAACTCATCAGAGAACATTTTTAAGATACATTCTCTTTCAGTCTTACGAACTTGCATCAGATACCTATTTTTCCATTGTAAGTTAAAATATATTTGAACAAGCATTTATTCACAATAAATAATTACTGATCCCAACTCCCAAGTAGCTAAAGAAGAATATTTAATAAAAAAAGGTTTCTTTGTAAACAATTGACTTTTCAATCATTCTTTAAACATAAAAACATATGCTCATATACATGTTTTAAAAGCAAATGAAATAATTATGAATGAATAGAAAAGTAGTAATTCACATAGTACAAGTATACTCACCTCCGATGTTTCAACCAAAAGCAAAAGTTACGTCTTATACAAATTATATCCCAAGTGAAGAGAAAGCAACGTTGTTCAGTCCTATCAATTATGGTGGAAACATAAAATTAGGAAAACTAATTCAAGAAAGGATGTGACACCTATATGATGGGTCCTAACCAAGATATGCAACAGAAAGAGAGCTAAACATCATCTTAAAACCTGTCCCATTTGGTAACGTTTATAGTTTTCTTTTTTTCCTTTACAAAAAACAAAAAGCATGTTTTTGTTTATTTTTATCATAAAACGAAAACAAAAACATATTTGGCACATAAATATTTAGAAAGTGGTGGTCGGATGTGTTAACTGGAAGTGGTAGCCGTTAATGATAGTAAAAGATAGTGATGGTGGTCGAAGGCGGTGGCCGTATGTGGTCGTCGGAGGCAGTGGCCGTATGTGGTGGTCAGAGGTGGTGGTCGAAAGTAGTGGTCAAAGGGGGTGACAGAAGGGGATGGTCGGTTGTGGTGGCGGGAGGGGTGGTCAAAGGCGGTAGTCGGAGTGGTGGCTGGTAGTAGTGGTTTGAGGTGATGGAGAAAAACAAAATAAAATAAAAATTTATTTACAAAACAAATAAAAACACATTTTTTCTGTTTACAAAAATTTAGTAAATTTTAAAAACTATTTACATTTTTGTGAAAACAAAAATAATTATCAAACATGTTTTTTACAGTTTACAAAAAATCTAAAAACAAAAACAAAAAACAGTAAGCATAAACATTACCAAACGGAGTGAAATCAATAATTACTTGACAACCAAACAAGCTTATGAATAGAATTTTCACTTATTTAACCCATAATAATCCAAAAAATCATATTTCCCATGACCTCATCTTATTAAGTAACACCCCTAAACCGATCTAATAAATTCTTCAAAATTTCAATTTTCCCACATATAAACATCCAACAGATCAAATTTCAAGTCAATTTCAATCCATAAAATCCAAAACACCAAAAGCTCCAAATTCAGATCCCATTTAAACCCTAAATTTATCGAAGTTTGTGAACATAACCCAACCATCAAATTAACAATTTCTCTACATGCAAAAACATCTCCAAGAACTAATTTAAAGTTTGAAATCCAAAACAATAAGCTAAGAGCAATCTAGGTAACTACATATGCAACTCACAAAACTAAAGTTTTGAAACATGGATTCTTACCAACTAGGAGTCCCAAATCCAAGCCAGAACAAAACCCTAAACACTGTGTCTTGAATAGGTCGAGAACTCGAGAGAGAAAGAGAGGAAATCTAAAAATTGTTTTGGTAAAATATGAATGGTCGGCCGGAGCACTTTCCGACTAATTGCCGTGGCCGAAAGGTGGCAGTTGAACGTTGGTGGTGGTAGTGGTGGGAAATGCCTCACAAGGGTGTGGTGCAATGGTGTTTGATTGAAGAGAAAAGGAGAGAAAATTGTACAGAGAAGAAAGAAAAATGATGAGTGAGAAATGGGCCTTCAAGACTTGTTTTAAAACAGCTTTAAGGGTTGTTTGGGTATGAGAATATGTTATTCATGGAGTGGGGTTAGGATATTATAACATTGTCGTGTTGGTTGGCTACATATCATATAGAGGCATTGTTTCAATACTAGGTAGAAACTAGATCGATGGAGTGGTTCACAAAACCAAGCATCAATTTTTTATTTGTTAATAAAAGTCGTATTATCATTTTGTTTATTAGTAAAGAACATTGGTAATATGCTGTTTCACATCGAAGTGTTTAATAATTCAAATTTGAGGTTTTCTGCTTATCTCAAAATAATAACAAAAAACCTTTAAGCTATATTCCGATCAATAATTTTTGAAAGAATCTATTACTGAAGAGTAAAATAACGAGGAACTTCACTTCACTATCGTTTTATTTTTTTTGCACCTTTAACTCTTGCTTAATAAATTCTTTTTTAAATCTAACAATTAGTTGGTGTTAAAGGGACAACTGCGAATAATATAATTGTACAATTTATTATAATTCAAAAGCTCTGGTAAGATATCACCCTACAATTATAATGACAAGTACTTTTGCAACAATAATGTCATTTCCAATTAAAATAAATTAGCAGAGCCTTGTGAATTCTGCATTTTAGCAACCGTTTATAAATAACTGAATGAAAATAAATTACTTCAATAATTATGCACAAAACTACGTCATTTTGGAATATTTTGGCAAAAAAAACTATGCACAAAATTACATCGTTTTGACAACAGCTCACAACAATTACATCTTTAGATTATGTAGAGCACTATTTCTTTATTCAATTTTGCAAAAACAAAATCCCAACCTCCACTATTTCTTTAATTTAAAAAAAAAGCAAAATCAAGAGGCATCAAAATAGCCTTGAAGCTCCCGAAGTAGAATGTGTTGGAGGTACTCTACCACCTCTCTGCCAAAGCGGCCATCTGGACTCTTGTCATTGTTGGTGTCATCCTGCAATAGGATGAATCAGTAGAAGCTTGCTTCACAAAATCTCGGCTCTGAGCAGGGAGATCCCTATACCACTCCAAGGCCCACCATAAACCTCTAAAGTTGCGAATATACTATCCAACCTAAAAAGACAAGAAATTTTTCAAAATCAGCAAAATGAAGATAGATATCAAGTGCAGTAAGAATTGTTTAAACCCTAGTGATATGCAAAGTATCGTCTAGATCTTAAAATGCGTGAGAAGATTTTTTCAAACCCTAGTAAAGCATTAGATGTCGTTTAGGTTGTAACACCCCAACCCAGGAAAGTGTAACTAGAAAACAATTATAACTAAGATATTTGTTTTTATAATTAATATTGCAAAATCACATTATATTATTTTATTAAGTTAGAAAACTCCACAAGTCAAGACATATATATTTTTAAAATAACCTGTACATATAATACAAAATTTACAATACGACAAAAGCATATTTACAATGTCTAGACTCTGACTACACCAACCACTAATTATATAGTCATCTAAGACATCTTATAATGGACAAGACCTCTACTCTAGCAACTTGAAAAATTTTGTAATTGTTACTATTCATAGAAACAGAAATAAGTAAAACAATTGAGAAACAATTATGAATCAAGAGCAGTTTTAATTCAGTATAAATTTTTCAACATAATCTCATAATAGAGAAAAGTCATTTTACAAATTTCACTACTTGTAACTTTTTTCAGTTAACAAGAATAATATTCCTAAATATCACATCCCATAACAAGTAAAACTGAATCCATTAAGCATGCCAAAGAGTTATTTAATCTCACAACCAAGAGTTGTTAACGGTATCGTTTCGACCCTACAACAGAATCACATATTTGTCTACCTTATTATGTATAGCATCAGACAATTTATATACTATGTTTATGTACATTCAGACAGATAATTTTATATACCCTCCTTGTGTACAATAAAGAAAAAATGATACACAACCAAGCATCTATGCACTAGGTAACCTCCTAAGCATCCAACTATAACATTATGTCCTTGAATCATCAAAAACATTTTTTATAATCACTTTCAAATATCTTGATCCATTTCAAAGTAAAAGTTTAGCAAAACATGTACTTTTAACTAAAATAACGGTTATATTCTAATATTTGTTCAGTATAGCACAAAAATACTATTTTAATTTTTATTTCTATTAAATAGTACACGCATATGCAAAAACAAGTCAAAAATTACATCAAACGATGCTTTCAACTTTGTGATCCAAAATTAGCTGCTAAAGTACTTATTCCCAATCCTAAAATATGAACAATGTGACAAAAAATAAAATTATAATGCATCACTCATGCATATATTAAGCATAATGCTTAAGTGCAATTAAAATACATGTGAAGATATGTAAATAAATAATTAAAATAATACTTAATTTATTTATCCAACTTATACCCATTTAACGTGAAATTATTTGTCCGTGTATTACAAATAAAATAATATAATATATTCAATTTTCATAAAAATTGAATAAACTTCCACTATTAGATTTTATAAATATAGTTATATTTTCTCTTTTAAATATTAATCTTAATTTATTATTATTTTGTTAAAATTAGTCCAACATTAACTTACTTTTATATATATATATATATAAATAATAAAAAGCATTCAATAACTATTTCAGTATAACAATTTCGAACCATGAAATCTTACATAAAATAAAAATATATATATACAAAAAAAATAAAAAAAATTATAAACACTTACCAAAACTTCCTCCCAATTCGTGCCCCATTCTGGCAGAACAAACGTACTCCTTCTTCCCTTTAATTTTTTTTTTAAAGCTAATCTTTTATATATATATATAAACATGCATACCTTGGAGGAGTTACACCCATCACTCTTCTCAGCTTCCACGTGCACATGCAACACACTAGCACACACTACACCACTTGCCTATTTTACACCTAGCAGTTAATCTCAAAATTACACATTGAGTCTTTTTAATTTATATAATTACACTTAAATCTCTTAAAATAATTACACTTTGACCTACAAAATCACATTTTTAACACAATATATACTAATTAACATTTTTTTATTATTTATTTATTTTTAAACTACTAATAAAATAAATTGGGTCCCACAACTCTTTTCTCTTTAAAAAAATTTCGTCCCAAAATTCGCTTACCATATCCAAATAGATGAGGATATTGCTTTCATATGTCTTTTTCTATTTCCCAAGTAACTTCTTCCATTAATTGATTTCTTCACATAACTTTTACTAATGGTATTGTCATATTGTAAAGAACTTGTTCTTTGTAATCCAAAATTTGAACTGGCTGGTCTTCATATGATAAGTCCTCTTTCAACTCAATTGGTTGGGAAATTAGAATATGAGACGGATCTGATATGTACTTACGCACCATCGACACATGGAAAGTATTGTGTAATTTGGCTAACTCTGATGGTAAATCCAACCGATATGTTGTAGTGCTAACCCGTTTGATAATCTTATATAGTCCGATATATCTTGGACTAAGCTTGCCTTTCTTACTAAATTTCATCATTCCTTTCCAAGGTGATACTTTCAAAAATACCCAATCTCCCACTTCAAACTCCAAATCTCTTCTTATATTATCAGTATAACTCTTTTGTCTACTTTGTGCCACCTTAAGTCTTTCTTGAATCACTTTAACCTTGTCAGTAGTATCTTGAACTATTTTTGTACCCAATATATTTCTTTCACCCTCTTTGCTCCAATATATTGGGGTTCTGCATTTCCTCCCGTATAGAGTTTCATAAGGTGCCATCTTAATGCTTGAATGTTAGTTGTTATTATAAGCAAATTCAATCAATGGCAAAAACTGATCACAACTACCATGAAAATCTAGTACACACGCTTGTAACATATCTTCCAAAGTTTGAATTGTACGTTCAGAATGTCCATCAGTTTATGGATGAAATGTTGTACTAAACTTCAGACTAATACCGATATCATACTAAAGAATAGGCCAAATTCGTGAAGTAAATCTAGAATCTCTATCAGAAACAATATATACAAGAGCACCATGCAATCTAACAATTTGATCTATGTACAATTGTGCCAAATGATCAAGATTGAAAGTACTCTTTACTGGTAGGAAATGAGCTGATTTGGTCAACCTGTCAACAATAACCCAAATAGAATCGTGTCCTTTCTTAGTTCATGGTAATCCTGATATAAAATCCATTATTATATGTTCCCATTTCCATTCAGGAATAGGTAATGGTTGTAGTAACCCTGCTGGGCGGTGATGTTCAATCTTGACTTGTTGACAGACTAAACATTTTAGCTACGAATTTTGCTATTTCCTTTTTCATTCCAGACCATCAATAATGTTCACGCAAATCTCTATATATTTAGTACTCTACGGGTGCATAGCATATGCAGAACTGTGTGCTTCCTCTAGAATCTCTTTCTTCAATTCATCATTATCCAAAACACATAAGTTAGATCCAAACATCACAACTCCATCCTCTACAACCCTAAAATCTGTTCTAACTCCCTTCTTCACTTCGTCCTTGATTCTTTGAAGTTTTTAATCTACACTTTGAGATTCTCAAATTCTATCTACCAGTATTGGCTTTAATGTGAGAGTAGCTAACAAAGATGTAGTCTCACTTATCATCAATTCAACTCTTATAGATCGCAATTCAACAAATAGCTGGTTTGAATAGCTTGTAGATGTGCCAAATTTCCAGCTTACTTTCTACTTAGAACATCTACCACCACGTTTACGTTTTCCAGATGATAGAATATTGTACAATCATAATCCTTTATTAGTTCTATCCACCTCCGCTGTCTTAGGTTAAATCCTTCTCAGTGAACAAATACTTTAAACTTTGATGGTCCGTATAAATCTCATATGTCTCCCCATAAAGGTAGTGTCACCATTGTTTTAATGCAAACACGATAGCTGCTAACTCTAGGTCATGAGTGGGATAATTTCTTTCATGTGGTTTTAACTGTCTAGAAGTATAAGCAACTACCTTTCTATGTTGCATTAACACACAACCTAACTCTTGATGAGAAGTATCACTATAAATAACAAATCTATCTTCTCTTGAAGGAATGGTTAATATAGGGGCTGTAATCAATGTGTTATTCAATTCTTGAAAACTTTGCTCACATTTATCATTCCATTCAAATTTAACTTTTTTCTAGTTAGTTGAGTTAATGGCATAGCAATACTAGAAATCCTTATACAAATCATCGATAATACCCAGCCAAACCTAGAAAATTTCAAACTTCTGTCACATTAGTGGGTCTCTCTCAATTCACTACCGCCTCAATCTTCTTAGGATCAACTAAAATACTATCTCCTGAGATTACATGTCCTAAGAATACGACTTCTTTCAACCAAAATTTAGATTTGCTCAACTTCCTATACAATTTCTTATCTCTTAGGATCTAGAGTGCAATGCTTAACTACTCCTTATGCTCTTCTTCATACTTTGAGTTAATCAAAATATCATCAATAAATACTATCACAAATGAATCCAAATAAGGTTGAAACACTCTATTCATAAGGTCCATGAATGTTGCAGGAGTTTTTGTTAAACCAAAATGCATCACCAAGAATTCATAATGATCGTATCTAGTTCTGAAAGCTATTTTAGGAATATCACTTTCCCTAACCTTTAACTGATGATATCTAGATCTAAGATTAATCTTGGAGAATACTAATGCCCCCTTTAACTAATCAAAAAGATCATCTATTCTCGGTAAGGGATATTTATTCCTAACAGTCACTTTGTTTAACTGACGATTGTCTATACACATTCTCATGGTACCATACTTCTTTTTAACATCAAAACTAGAGCTCCCCACAGTGATATACTTGGTCTAATGAATCCTCAGTCTAGTAAATTCTGAAATTGGATTTTTAACTCCTTCAATTCTACTAGGACCATACGATAAGGTGGAATCGAGATGGTTTAAGTATCTAAAAAAAGCTTAATGGTGAACTCTATCTCTCGGTCTACTTGTAAACCCAGTAACTCTTTTGGAAACACATCTGAAAACTCTCGAACTATCGGCATGTCTTCTATCTGAAGTTTACCTTTAATAGTATCCACAACATGTGCAAGGTACCCTTCGTAACCTTTTCTTAACATCTTTTCAGCCTTATTTGCTGAAATCATACTAATAGGAGTAATAATGCTATTCTCATTGAACTTTACTATAGAGTCATCACAAAAATTTAATGTCACCTCTTTATTGAAATAATCCACTGAAGCATGATATGCAGCTAATCAATTCATCCCAAGAATTAAATAAAAATCTTTAATATCCAAGGGCATTAGATCAACCGACAACTCTCTATCATCTATCAAGATTTTACAATCTCATTATATCACACCAATCAACATAGTTTCTCCCATGAGAGTAGATATTTTCATATGATAGTCTAAGGGACTTGAAAACTAATCTATATGCTTAATGAAAAACCATGCTATGAATGAATATGGATCCAAAGTCAATTAAAACACGTACATCTCTACCAAACATGGAACGCAAACCTGTCACTACGTTTGGGGTTGCTTGTGCATCTTTCTTGGTTATAGCAAAAACTCTTCATTGTTCCTTAGGTGTTCCCACATAACCACTAATATGACCTGTTGTATTACCTCTTCCTCCTTGAACGTTACCCAATGATGAGTTTGCTAATTTTGGAGCTTTGGGGCAATTGGGTGCTATATGTCTAGGTTCTTCATAACGATAACATTTGCGAATAAACTTTGGTTCTGGACAGCTTTTGATAAGATGATTTGTAGCCCCACAACAAAAACATATAGGAGTATTACTTAAACATGTATATCCTTACTGCTTGGAAACATTCACCTTCTGACTAAAAGGAAAACCTTAGGGTTGAGTCATACTCCGACCTTGAAAAGAAGAACTCCCTCTTCTTTCCCTTTGAAGGGACTACAAAAATTTCTTCTCATTGAAGTAACTCAGTTCTACTTCTTTTAATTTGCTCACTTTGTTTGCATGTTATCTTCACATCCCTCTCTATAGTCAAAGCTACGTCAATCAAATTGGAGAAATTACATAGCCTTAACGGTGCCACTTCTGATCTAACCTCCAAACTTAGCCCATCCTCAAACATTTTACACTTATTCTCTTCCGTACTAAGCAAGTTTAGTGCAAAAATGTGATAAGGCTATGAATCGAGCTCCATACTATGCCATTAACAAACTACCTTATTTTAATTTTAGAAAATCTCTCATTTTCCCTGATTGATAAGTTCTTGAAAAATATTTTTCATTGAAAACTTTAGTAAATGACTCCCAAGTAATCTTGCTAGGGACAGGGTTATCACCAAGCCCAACCAGTGCAATCAGTCTACTTTTGGTGACATCCCACCAACGTTAAGCTTCTCCCTTAAATATGAATGTGGTTAACATCACTTTTTGCTCATCAGTTACCTCCATTATCTCAAAAATTACTTCTAACTTCTTTATCCATTCATCAGCATCAAGTAGATTAGGCGACCCATCAAACTCTAAAGGACCTAACTCTTTAAAATGCTCATAAAGAGAGTTACAGTGCTTTGTACGTTCTTCAACAATTCCTAGCTATATTGCTGACTTTATCTCAAAATATTTTGCTTGTTGCGCCGTCAAATTTATCATGACATCAAATAATCGCTCTGTCAACTCTGGCAGAGATTGAACATTGTTAACTTCTTCACTAGTTTCATGCCCACTATCTTGAGGCTGAGCAAGTGCAAAAGAAACTTCCTCTTATACTCTCATGAACATGCTCGTGTTGATCACCCGGTTCCATAACGCTATACAGTTATATACACATATATCACATTATGTCTAACTACTAATAACATAATAGCATAAACACGTAACATGTAGTTTACATAAAAGATATATCATACATAAATATATTAGAAATTATACCTTAAGAAATATCACCAAATCCGATTAATTTCCCAAACTTCCCGTTAGAAGAAATGGTGATCAAGCGTTCTTTGAACTAGAACTTCAAAGATAATTGCTCGATCGTTATAAGACATGATAGGATATTGTCAAAATCCAACTCCTACTACAAGCATGACATATCAACAAGTTAATCATGTATCGACATGCAAATCATAATGAATGCATTGCTACCCAATCCCACTTAATCAACATAAACATCCTATAGTCCACTACTACTAGATCTTAGACATACTATATAACCTTTGCTCTGATACCAAAAATTCTGTAACACCCCAACCCGAAAAGTGTTACCAGAAAACAATCATAAATAAGAGATTTTTTTATAATTAATATTGCAAAATTACATTATATTATTTTACTAATTTAGAAAACTCCACAAGTCAAGACTAATTCTAAAATGACTTGTACATATAATACAAAATTTAAAATGCGACAAAAGCATATTTACAATGTCTGGACTTCGATTACGCCAACCACTAACTATATAGTCATTCAAGACATCTCATAGTAGATCAGACCTTTACTCCAACAACATGAAAATTTTTGGGAGTGCTACTATCTATAAAAGCAGACATAATTAAGACAATTGAGAAACAATTATGAATCAAGAGCGATTTTAATTCAGCATAAATTTTTCAACATAATCTCGTAATAGAGAAAAATCATTTCACAAATTTTACTACTTGTAACTTTTTTTAGTTAACAAGAATAATATTTTTAAATATCACATCTCATAACAAGTAAAACTGAATCCATCAAGTATGCCAAAGAGTTGTTTAACCTTACAATCAAGAGTTACTAACGGTACCGTTCTGACCCCACAAGAGGATCACATATTTATCTACCATATTGTGTATAGCAACAACAATTTATATACTCTATCTGTGTACATTTAGAAAGATAATTTATATACTCTCCTTGTGTACAGCAAAGAGAAAATAATGCACAACCAAGTATCCTTGCACTAGGTAACCTCTTAGACATCCAACTACAATGGCATGTCCTTGAACCATCAAAAATATTTTCTTCAATCATTTTCAAATATCTTGATATATTTTGAAATAATATTTTAGCAAAGTATGTACTGTAACTAAAATAACAGTTATATTCTAACATTTGTTCAGTATAGCACAAAAATACTATTTTAATTTCTATTTCTGTGAAATAGCACACTCACATGAAAAAACAAGTCAAAAATTACACCAAACGATACTTTCAACTTTGTGATCCAAAATTAGTTGTTGGAGTACCCCTTCCTAATCCTAAAATGTGAACAATGTGATAAAAAATAAAATTATTATGCATCACTCATGTATATATTAAGCCTAATGCTTAAATGCAATTAAAATACATGAACAGATATATATAAATAAATAATTAAAATAATACTTAATTTATTTATACAACTTATACCTGTTCAACGTCAAATTATTTATCTGTGTACTACAAATAAAATAATACAATATATTGAATTTTTATAAAAATTGACTAAACTTCCACTCATAGATTTTATAAATATGATTATATTCTCTTTTAAATATTGACATTAATTTATTATTATTATTATTATTTTTGTTAAAATTCGTCCAACATTAACTTATATATATATATATACACACATATAAAAGATAAAAAGCATTCCATAACTATTTCAGTATAACAATTTCGAACCGTGAAATCTCACATAAATTAAAAAAATACAAAATAAATTTTAAAAAAATTATAAACACTTACCAAAACTTCCACCCAATTCGTGCCTCTCTCTCTCTCTCTCTCTCTCTCTCTCTCTGAACAAACTTACTCCTTCCTTCTATTTTTTTTAGCTAATCTTTTCTATATATATTAGAGATTGACCAGTACATAAAGGCACTATTATTATTTTTTTTAGATTACTTATTCATTTTAATAATTTCTCTAAACTTTTATATTCCCATTAATAACTCATATTAAAAAATACTAACCTAATGGAAAAAAAAAATACAATACATAAATATGTTTTTATCACGCACACATAGTTATGACCATTCTTTAATTACAGAAAATTAATGGCAATTAAAATAAAGGCCACAATGGCAATTTTGAACAAAACTTAATTGAATTCAAGAGTTAATTATAAATTCAGAAAGACTAAAGTAAAAGTCAAATGAAATTAACACACACCAACCTTTGTCATGCCGATTCCACTGTCAATGATAGTCAATGTATTATTAGTTTTGTCAAGAATAATGTGACTGAAGAGCTCAGTTGTGCATCTAGCATGTTCTTGTCAGTCAAGATCTCAAATAGAATTTTATCCCGAGCCTGAATAATATTGAATGTTGTTTGTAAACTCAGAACTATTTGTTGGAATTTCTGTGAATTCATTGGCCATTGAATTTCAGAATTCAATTGCAGAATTCAATTGCAATTGAATTGGCCATTCAATTGGCAATTGAATCATGAGAATCAATACCATTCATGGATATTGATTCTCCTGATACCCCCTCCATGATGGAAGGGCTATATATGCTGTCATCCCACAGGAAAAAAGGAACAGACAGAAAAGCAACAGAGAAGAGGTGAGAAAGGAGATATATAACTCAGGTTATAGTGCAAGTTGTAAGAGAGAGAAAGACAGAAGGAGTACGTTCGTAGCCGATTCTTGGTGGTGTTCCAACGATCGAGTAGTCGTTTTATCCTGGGAGAGTGACGCCGGCGGGAAACCTACAACACCCTCGGTAGGCGGTGAATCATTCTTAAGAAAACTGCGTTTGCAGGACTCGGTTTGCAAATTCTATTCCTGTTATTTCTGTTATTTCATTTTCCTGTAATTTCAGAT